>VMDO01008614.1:52820-82864 GCA_007922755.1 Pedetes capensis
TTCTTTCTTTTTCTTTTTTTTTTTTTGTATTGGAAATTTTTAATGTCCAACTTAATGGGTTTCATTCTGACGTGTATTTCATTGTGACATTTTCATATATGCTTTTCATTGTACATTGTTCATATAACTTCCTCCTTATCTTCTGGTGCCCCTCCTTCCCCATCTCCCACCCCCACCAATGGCCTCCTTTCTACTTGTATGTCTTTTTGTGGGAATATTTATCTATACATGTGCATCATGATTTTGGTTTAAGTCCAAATGTTTTTCTATAGTGATCTATCTTTTTACATTCTCAGCAGTATTATATGAGTATCCTAGTCTGTTTGCATATTGCCAGGCTTTGTTATTATTGGTATTACTATTATTATTTCCTGAACTTTTAAAGTTGGGCTATTTACTTTGAGGTTGACCTCTCTCTCCTTCCTTTTCATTGTCATCTCTCCTCCCTCTCCTGTCTTCTCCCATCATCACTTCCTTTTGCTAGATCCCACCCTCCTTCTTTCCACTCCTTAAATTGTCCCTTCTCCGCTAAGTTTACATGAGCTTTTTATTCTGTTCCAATTTACGTGTAGGATGAAACACATGAAAAAATGCTCAGTATCCCTAGCCATTAGGGAAATGCAAATCAAAACAACTGTGAAATTCTGCATTACTCCAGTAAGAATGGCCAAGATCTATGAAACAATTAACAACAAATGCTGGTGAGGCTGTGGAGGAAAGGCAACCCTCTTACACTGCTGGTGGAGTTATAAATTGGTTCAACCACTTTGGAAACCAATATGTAGGTACTCTAGAAAACTAAAAATAGATCTTCCATATGACCCAGATATACCACTATTGGGAATATACCCAAAGGGAGATGAGTCATCATACCACAGAGACACCTGCATTTCCATGTTCAATGAAGCACTTTTCACAATAGCAAGGATATGGAATCAACCAAAGTGCCCATCAACAGAAGAATGGATAAGAAAATTATGGCATACATACGAAATGGAATACTACTCAGCCATCAAAAATGAAATAATGTCATTTGCAGCAAAATGGATGGAATTGGAGAACCCATCTTAACTGAACGAGCACAAGCCCCAAAAGAGAAATACCACATGTTCTCACTCATATGTGGGAGCTGAATCAAGCTTTGTTTTCTTATTACAAGTTGTATTTACATCATGGCTGCAAGTTGGAAGAATGGACCCAATTGAAACTTTTAGGAAACTATAATGGTTTTCAGTTGGTATCTTATAAAATTTTTTATTAAGAAATAAAAACTCCTCACTTCTGGATATTTTAATATTTTTGTTAATAAATATTTTAATGCAAAATTTCCACCAATACATTTAAATAAGAACATATACTGTTCTCATCCACAATAGTTATGGACATGAATAGAAGTATTTTTTCTTTGCCAGAATGTCTGTAAACACTGAATCTGTTTTTATTTTTCATGTTGGATAACTTTCCTTTTTAAGGGGCATAATTTATTTTATCCACGTTACTTTCTTGTTACTGACAGACACTAACTAGAAGAAGATGAATCGAGCCATCTGGCATTGTTGAGTAGCTTATTTTGACACTTCACTCATTTATTTAAATAATTCACAGATCCAACAAAAGCTAACATTCCAAAATGCAAGGTATTTTCATTCCTAGACTAAATCAGTGTACATTTGCTTTTCATAGGTGAAAATTAATGCATGGTATACTACAAAACTCAATTGGTATGCTTGCTTGTTATTCTGGTTAGGTGCTGCCCAGTCATGTCCAACTCATAGCATCCCTAACGTACAGCAAATGAAACACTACCTGACTCTACTATGCCCTACACTATGTCAGTGCTTCTCTGCTATTCATAAGGTTTTCAATGGCAGGTGTTTTCGAGATATTTGCTTGCTTACTTCCAATCTACTTGCTTGCTCTAAAAACTCATTCCCTATAATTTACATAATATTAGATAGAACTAGAGGCTTGATTTCCTGCACAAATGTTAAATAAGATCTCAGAAATCTCAAGATATCGGAGACTTATTTTCTCTCATTTTAATATTTGACAACATGTACAAAGTTTTAAAATTGCTTGAGTGTTATGATGTGGAGATAGTATTCCTGACATGTACATGGATCCTAATTAACTTAATAGAGGCACTATAATTTTTCCTAATAGTTGAGATCCACATGGATAGTTTCCTCTGTCTCTTTTTCGCTGACAGAGGGATTCAGATACATTCTTTGGATATTCCATGCTTTCATTTTAAGCAGTGATATCTATGTTGGAATGTATTCCTTCATATGATTTGACTATAAAAATATTTATGTCCCTTTTTCTAGGGTCTTTAAACAAATAAAATAGCATAGTTTTGGTCTGTTTTAACTATGAACCGTAGTACATTTTGGAGCAGAGTGACGTGAAGATCATAAACATAATTTCTTTTATAATCATTAGAAATGACTAAATGAAATCAATTTTAGGATTAATTAAAATCTTATCCTTTCTAAAGTATAAAAACTGTCAATAAATTTCAATATTTAAACAATAGAACAAACTTGCAATATCTCTAAAAGATATTTGATGCTATTGTTTAGGCAAATTTATGTTGTTATTATTAATGGGATTTCTAGTTAGCTATAGGTCAAGAAATAATGACCTGATTTAATCAGTGCCTTGTTGACACTAAAATAATTAGCAGGCCCTATTGTGTTGAACATTTCATTTTTTTAAATTATTAGTATTTTGTTTATATGCATGTTAGTGGGCTAGAGAGTGATAAGTCAGTTGATACATACATTATGCAACTATTCAATCAGTTTTGCTTACACTTCCATCTCCTTAAACATTTTACAAGACAGAATAAATGTAAAAAAAGAGAAGAATTTTAATTAACATGCAATGACAATTGTATGCGGTCATGGCTTATACCATGATTTTTTCTTTTTTCTTCCTTTTTCATATATTCATAGATTTGCATCCTGTATTTTCCATTTTTTCTCTTCCTCTTTACCCTTCTACATTTTTTCTTCTCTCCTTCCCCGCTTTCCCATCATCACCCCCTTCCACTAGTTTCCTCCCCCCTTATATCAAGTCCACTTATGTTTATAATTCTTAGATAAGTATCATTGTACATTTATATATATACACACACATATATATACATATATATACACATATTTATATGTGTGTGTATATATATGTGTGTGTATGTGATATAAATATATTATTTACATATATATCACATATATATGAATATACATTTTTTCTTTTAAGGTAGCTTTAGCTCTCACATATGAGTGAGAGCATGTGGTATTTCCCTTTTGAGTCTGGGTTATGTTACTTAAAATGATACTCTATAGTTTCATCCTTTTTTGTTGTGAATGATATAATTTAATTCTTCTTTACTTCTGGATGATATTCTATTGTGGATATATACCACAATTTTTCAATCTGATCTTTTGTTGGTGTACATCTGGGTGAATTCCATACCTTTGCAATTGTGAAGAGTGCTGCATTAAATATAGAAATACAGGTGTCCCTGTGATATGATGACATATTTTCCTTTGGGTTCTATTTTCAGTATTCTAAAGTGCCCCCATATTGATTTCCAAAGAGCTGAAAGTCCCACCAGTAGTGCAAAAGGGTTCATTTTTCTCCATATGCTTGCCAGTATTTGTTTTTATTTGTTTTGTTAATCTTGCACATTCTTACTGGAGTGAGATGGAATTTCAGTGTTATTTTGATTTGAATTTCCCTGCTGGGTAGAAATATTGAGCATTTTTTCATGTTTATTGAAAATTTTTTTTGCTTCTGTTGAGAACTTTCTGTTCAGTTCAATTGATGACTTATTTATTGGATTATTTATAACTTTGGTCTTTCTTAAGTTCTTTGTATATTCTAGAAATGAATTTTCTGTCAAATATGTAGGATACAAAGATTTTCCCCCAATCTATGGGCCCTCTCTTTACTCTATTAATTGTTTCTTTTGCTGTATAGAAGCTTTTTAGTTTTATATAATCCCCTTTGTCTATGCTTGGTGCAGTTTCCTGGGCAACTGGAGTCTTGTTAAGGAAGTACTTGCCTATGCCTATGTGTTGGAGTGTGTTTCCTATTTTTAATTCTAGTCATTTTAAGATTTCTGGTGTTATGTTGAGGCTTCTGATCCATCTTGAGCTGATTCTCATACAAGTTTAGTGGTACAAGTCTACTTTCATTCTTCTTTATATGGATATCCAATTTTCCTAGCAGCAATTGTTGAAAAGTCTATCTTTTCTCTAATGTTCAGATTTAGCCCCTTTGTTAAAGATCAAGTGGCTGTAGTTCCATGAGGGTATATCAAGGTCTTCTATTCTGCTCTCCTGATCTTCATGCCCATTTTTGTGACCATAGCAAACTGTTTTTGTCACTATTGCCCTGGAGTATAGTTTGAAGTCAGGCATTGTGATGCCTCCTGCACTGTTTTTAGTGCTTAAGATTGTTTGGGCTATATGTGTTTTTTGTGATTTTATACAAATTTTAAGATTGTTTTTTCTATTTCTGTGAGGAATGTCATTGATATTTTGATGGGGATTTAATTGAATCTGTAGATTGCTTTTGGTAGAAAAGCGATTTTCACAATGTCAAATCTTCCAATTCATGAACAAAGGAGGTTCTTCCATCTTCTAGTATTTTCTGTGATTTCTTTCTTTAGTGTTTTGAAGTTTGCATTGCAGGGTTCTTTAAAGGCTTTGGTTATATTGAATCCTGAATATTTAAAGTTTTGATGGTCTATTGTGAATGGAATTATTATTTTGATTTCTTTCTCTACCTGTTCACTATTAGTGTTCACTACTAGTGTTCACTATTAGTTCACTATTAGGACTTCAATCACAATCTTGAATAAGAGAGGAGACAATAGGCATCCTTGTCTTGTTCTTGATCTTAGAGGAAATTCTTTCAATTTTTCCCCATTTAATATGAGGTTGGGCTGGCGTTTAGCTCAGTTGGTAGAGTGCTTGCTCCATATACTCTGAGGATTTCCCTGGGTTTGATCCTCAGTACCACAAAATTGGGAAAAGAACTTGCCAGATCATTCCCCCAAAAAACAGTCAGCCATTGAAAACTCTATGGGTAGCAGAGATATAGTGTCAAATATAGTGCCTTTTTCATTCTGTTGCAGATAAGTTAACTATGAGCTGGACTCAACTCAGTGGCATTAACATCACCACAATATGATGTTGGCTTTAGGTTTGTTATATATGGTCTTTATGATGTTGAGGTACGCTCTTCTCAGTTTCCTCAGGACTTTTATCATGAAAGGATGTTGAAATTTGTTGAAGGCTCTTTCAGTATAGGTTGAAATGATCTTGTGATTTCCAACTGAAAGTCTCTTGATATGTCTAATTATATTAATTGATTAGCATATGTTGAGCCAGCCTTGCATCTGGGGAATGAAGCCCATTTGATCATGGTGTATGATCTTTTTTATGTGTTGCTGTATTTGATTTGCAAGAATTTTATTGAGGATTGTTACATCAATGTTCATCAGGGAAATTGGTCTATAGTTCTCTTGTTTGTAGTGTCCTTATCTGGTTTTGGTTTCAGGATGATGCTGGCTATGTAGAATAAATTTGGAAGTATACCTTCCCTTTATATTTTATGAAATAGTTTGCAAAAGCTAAGTATGAATTCTTCTTTAAAGGTTTGATAGAATTCAGCTGTGAACAAATCAGGGCCTGGGTTTTTATGTTTTTTTATTGTTATTCCTTCCACAATTTCATTGCTTGTTATCATTCTGTTTAATTGCCCTATATCTTTAGGATTTAATTTGATAGGTCATTAGTGTTAAGGAATTTATCCATTTATCTCTGTATTTTCATTTTTTGTGAAGTACAACTTCTCAAACTAATCTTTAATGATCTGCATTTGATCAGCATCAGGTATGTCCCCCTTTTCATCTCAATTTTATTAATTTGGGCTGTTTATTTTTGTGATTTTGGCTAAGGGAGTTTCAATTTTGCTTATGTTTTCAAGGAACCAACTTATAGTTGCATTAATTTTTTGTATTGCCTTTTAAATTTCTAGTTTGTTAATCTCTGATCTTAATGATTTCTTTTTGTGTACTAGTTTTGGGGTTGGCTTGTTGCTGTCTTTCTAGTGCCTTGAGTATCATTAGGTTATTTACTGGCACCTTTCATATCTTTTTAATGTAGGTACTGATAGCTATGATCTTCCCTTGTAGAGCTGTCTTTGCTGTGTCCTGAGGGTTTTGGTAGTTTGTGATTTCATTATCATTTGACTAATGGCACACTTTCTTTTCTGATTTCTTTAATGACTGATTCATCATTCAGAAGTGTGTAATAAAATATCCATATATTTGAAATTTTGAAGTTTTCCTTGCTTTTGAGTTCTAGTTAATTCCATTGTGATCTTATAAAGTATATTGGGATGATTTCAATTATTTTATATTTGTTGAGGCCATTTTTGTAGACTAAAATTTGGTTTATTTTAGAAAAACTTCCCAGTGGTAGTGCATAGATACTGTTGACTGTTATAACTTCCTCATTAATTTTTCCCTTTATTAATATGTATTAACTTTATTGGTCTCTACTGTTTAGTTCAGGATTGAAGCTAAGTTTGCTAAAAATAAATATGGCTATCCTTTTTTTCCTCTTCCTTCTCGCTCTTCCCCCATTCCTCTCCTTCCCCTTTTCCCCTTCCTCTCCTCCCCTCCTCCTCCTCCCTCTCCTCCTCCTCCTCCCTCTCCTTCTCCTCCTCCTCCTCCTACTTCTCCTTCTCCTTCTCCTTCTCCTTCTCCTTCTCCTTCTCCTTCTCCTTCTTCTTCTTCTTCTTCTTCTTCTTCTTCTTCTTCTCTTTGGGTTCCTATATGCTGGACATATTATTTTTCCAGCATTTTATTTTTAGTCTATTTATGTCCTTCTGGATGAGATGAGACTCTTGAACCCCATGTATCAAAACTTTTTGTTTTTTAATCCAGTTGGCCAATCAGTGACTTTTAAATGATGAGTTCAGAGTGATTCTTGAGAGGAATTTGGTATGCTGCATAGTTTTGTTGGTTGTTTCTCTGATAGATTTAGATGTTTATTTTTGACTTTGTGTCTTTTTCATTCTGGGACTCATTACTGTAAATACTCTTGCTTCAAAAATTGTTTGATAATGCATTCTTCCTTTGTATTTTATTTATTCCTTTGGTCTTGCATTTGGGCTTGTCTTCCTTCTTCTGTATGTATTATTTCTTTAAATATCCTCTGTAGTGCTGGCTTAGTAGTCAAGAATTTCTTGTTTAGATCATGAAAATACTTAATCTTTATCAATTTTAAAGGATAACTATGCAGGGCATTTTATTCAGTTGGCACTTATTTGTTTTCCAGACATGTCTGGCCATACTTTCCTTGCTTGTAGGGTTGGTGTTGAAAAGTCAGCTGTTATTTTGATGGGGTTGTGTTTGTAAGTGAGGTAACATTTTTCTTTTGTAGATTTCTAGTTTATATGCATGCATCCATAATACTGTGGCTTCTAATCCTGTCAGATCTAGGAAGTTAAGCAGGATCAGGCCTAGTAGTTGGATGTGAGACCACCTGGGAACACCAGATACTGTAGGTTTGGGAGAAGGACCGAGCAACCTACTCCCAAAAATCAATCCAGCTTTGAAAACACTATGAGCAACAGAGAAGCACTAATAATCATGTTTCGTCTGTTGTATGCAGAGTCTCTATGAGTCAGACACTGACTTGAGGGCAACTAACAACAACAAAAATTTACATACTTTGTCCATTCTTTCATTTGCCTTCTTCTGTTTGTTTGTGGTATCTTTAAGGTCTTTTAATATTCTCATAAGCAGATTTGTAAATTTTTTTCTAGCATTTGGGTATCTATAATTTAATTTATTGAAGTATTTTGATATTAGTGGTGTCATTTTCATCGTTATTTTTCATATTTTAGGTGGTTTTGTGTTGAGTTTGGGGCATTCCTTAGTCTGGTTATTTCTGCTTTATATGTTTTGGGTTATCTTTGATTTAATAATTTCTTGAGATCTTGGTTCCATTATCACTCAGAGAGTAGAAAGAATTCTGCTGCTCAAGTGATATCTTTGTCGGATTTTACATTTATACTTATGGTTAACCTCTTTTGAGTGCTGATATTCTTTAAGAAGATACCCATTGGAAGGAGTTGTTAGGGATAGTGATGAGTAGGTTTGAGGGTAAATATTGAGGATAGTATAGTTATTGATGGCAGGAAGATGGAGGTCTGATAGGTGAGTGGACAGTAGGGGTAAGAATAGGATTAGGTAGGGATAAGGAAGAAGAGCAAGCAGAAGGAGAGTGTTGTAGTATGAGTGAGAAAAGAGTTGGAAAAATTATAAATCTACTTCCTTACATGTAGTGTTTGTGTGTGTGTGTGCATATATGTATATACACACATATGTACATATATGTATATATATAGACACACACACTATATATATATACACACACACACATATACACATACACAATTATACAAACATTTCAGGAAGTATGGTAAATACAAGGTTGGGAGATGTCCTTTTTTGGTTTTGATAAATTTGGGAAGTATTGATTCACTGGGGTAGCTGGAAAGAATAATGGTTAAAATTATGACTAGTGAGAATAATGAAGAAACATATCAAAGTGTAAAGAGGTAGAAGAAGATAGAAAGTGATGTAGAGGAAAGCAAAAATGAGAACAAAAGAAAGTCCAACATAGAGCAGCAATAAAACATAACAACCAAGAAATGGGAAACCAGAAATGTATAAACATGCAAAAGAAAAAGAAAAAAAAACTTAATCCATACATAGGTCAACTTATGCTGATTGGTTCAGTCTAGAAGTTAATCACCTGGCTCCTTGTGAGTCTTGCCTGCCCTCCAGTTGTAGCTGATCAGCAGGCCTTTTCCTCGCTCCATGCCACACTTACAGATCAATCTCCAGGATGAGCAGGTGCCTTCCACATCCCTCCACACACTCATGGGATGATCCTGCCATGATCCCACTGATCCACAGGCTGCCACAATCCACAATAGCACCCTGGCAGCTGAGCTGCTGGAAGCCACTCTGTTGGGCATTATACAGCATCCAAACACATATATAGTTCTTTCTCCCCAGGGTGGTTACAACTGAGATAGCTAGCTAGCTAAGTATCTGTTGTCTACTGCAGTGACCTGAGCCCATGCTGTGGGAGGGCAACTTGGGAACCCATGCATCTTGGTGGTGCCCAGCTCTGACCCACTCCTCTGGGTGGGTTAGGAGCCTACCCAGGTGTTTCTCTGTTCATTTGTAGGATAGTCTGGCCTCAGCATGATCCTGGGCACTTCACCTCCCTAAGCCCACTAAATCTCTCAGCACTACTATGCGACTGACTGACTCTCTGCCTGGCACAGGCAGTCAGTTCCCCAGGCTCATTTGTTCTGGGCCCACTGCGCAGCACCAGAGTGAAAGGCAGGCCACGTGAGAATTCCACATTGCTGGAGAGTGCCCAGTAGCAACCAGCTTCTCAGGGAAGCATGTAGTTTGCCTCAATGTTTGTTTATTTAATTGGGCAATGGTCTGGTTCATAGAAGAACCAGATGGTCATGGCTTTGTAAGTGCCTAAGGAAGGGAAGGGGGAAGAGTTAAAGATCAAGTCCCTTTTTCTCTCAGATTACACTTGCACACATGCCTGTCCTTCACACCCTTGCACTGTAGTAGCATGCCCCCAATGTTCCCATTCCATGGTCAGGCTGCATTTGTCACCAGTCTGCTCTACAGGACAAGGGACTCACAACTACCTGCAGGGATTTCAGTTCTCCTATCCCACTGTGGCAGTCTGCACCATGTCTCCAATGGTGATATTGCCATGTCATCCAGTGCTATTTCTTTTTCTTCTTTTTATCTGCAGGTGAGACCTTCTACCCAATTCACAGTGATTTTTTCTTATCTCTCTTTTCCTTTTTGCTATTTCTCTCTGTTTGATATAAAGTCCATATATTGCTATTTTAGCTCTTCTATTTCACTGGTTCTTTTCTGTTGTTGTTAGGTGCCATCGAATAGGTATCCAAATTATAGTGACCCTACATACAATAGGCACAACACTATTGTCAGTGCTTCTCTGCTATTCATAAAGTTTTCAATGACTGATTGTTTGGGAGGAGTGGGTTGCTGGCTCCTTCTCCCAAGCCTACAGGCCTGGTGTTCCCAGGAAGTCTCCCATCCAAGTACCAACCAGACCTGACCCTGCTTAGCTTCTGAGACCTGATGGGATCAGACACCACAGTGGTACAGCTACTGGCCTACTGAATCCGTAGAGGGGTGTTATCAATCCTCCATCTTGACCAGTCTTCCAAACATTTAATTTGTCATTGTAGAAAAAAGTATTTTCTGACTATATAACTAGGTGATAGAAAGCTAAATATACAGTTAATCATAAAATATCTATGATAAAAAACTATTTTAATGCAAAATTCACACTACAACAACTAAATAAGAACAAGTGCCACTTAGCACTATAGTTACATACATGAAATTTTTTTTGGGGGGGGGCCAGGAAATCTACTGATGTACAATAAACATTGGGGCCGGGATTTAGCTCAGTTGGTAGAGTGCTTCTCTGCAGTCTCTGAGGTCCCGAGTTCAATTCCCAGCCACAAAAATGGGAGAAGGACATAGCAACCCACTCCCGAGGCAATCCCGAAAAACAATCTGCCATTGAAAACCCTATAAGGGTTGCTATGAGTCGGACATGACTCGATGGCACCTAACAACAACAACAATAAACATTAAATCTATCTTTATTGTCATGCTGGATAAGTACCTTTTTTAAGAGATGTACTTTATTTTATTCAAAATATCTTTTGAAAGTTATTAGTTGGAAGAAGTCTGAGAAGATTATATGGATGTGACATGTAAAAGGCATATAAATATATTTATTGCTAATGCTTTAATCAAATAGAGCTCTATTTAGTTCTTATTAAACATCTTTATACTCTCAGATTCTTCTGTCTTTTTTATTCTCTTCCTTTAACCCTGGTTCTCTTCCTCTTTTTAATGTGTCCATTTGCATCTATATATCTACTTCTTCTACATATCTCTTTTGGGTTAACTTCTTTTCTATACATTGCTTCAACAACCACCCCATTCATGATGACAAGTTATCATCATTTTTGAAGGATTTCTGTGTTTAGATTTAGTGAAAATAAGAAAAACTTATATCAAGAAATCAGTACTATACATCGTTATAGAGTATTTCTAGATGGATCATTTATAATGCACTTCACAAAATTGTTCCTCAGAAATAAAGAACATGAAACTTGCATAGGCTATATAATTTGGTTTTATAGAAGAATAGCGTGATCCTGTTTTCTTGAATATTGTCTTAGAGCTATGTTATTATTGTTAGGTGCCGTCCAGTCAGTGTCTAACTCATAGTGACCCTATAGACAACAGGTGAAACACTATTATCAGGGATTCTCTACTATTCACAGGGCTTTCAATGTCTGATTGTTTTTTGGGAGTGGGTTGACAGTCCTTCTTCCAACTTAGAGCTCTAGCTTTTCTAAACCATGGGTATATACGTGTAATGATGGCAGGCCACTATCTTACAAAACAAGGCTTGATTTTTGCTCCTTGAGGAACAGGGAGTAAAACACCTCACACACACCTGCCTGGTTACCCCAAAGACTTATAATTTTCTTGAGAATATAGATGTGAATACAACCCATATATATTACTTGGAAAACTGATACATGTCTTATATCTAAAAGTGTTTTGATTTTTGCCCTCTTCATACTGAGACATACCATAGTATTATTTCTTCTTATGTGCACAATGTCAACAGGAGACAGTAATGTCTGTTTCCAATGGAGTCTCAATATTTCTAAATGACACTTGGTTTTCCCCACATTTCACTAAAAATATTAATTTGCTTCTATCATATTCACACACCATAAAGAAAAAGAAATACACTTAATTTATATTTTTGTTTACATTTTCTTGATCATGGAAAAAACTTCAAAGAATAGTTATTTAAACATTTCCCTGAGAATTTTAGAGCTGTGGCTCTCAACCATTGATGAAGGGAATTTTATACTCAGCTAACTTATAAATATTGCAAAATAAACAATGTTTGCTTTACTGCGTGTCTTAGTATTACTTTTCCTATCCACAGTAATAAAATGGGTAGAGGATGATGATGTTGTTATAAAGTGGAAAGGAATATTTTAAGAAGAGGCTCATTTCAAATGCTATCTCAGCACCACTATATAATTCTTATTTATATTATATCTATAATTTAACATTTAGTAATCTTGGAATTTTCTGAAGTTTCATAGGTAAAAGTCATTTCATTAATGTTAATATGTTAATATTATGTTAATGTATTTGATGCCTCTTTTAATTAGATAGTTAAAAGAAAATGATATCTGTTTGTATGGATCCAGAGCACAATCACTTCTTTTTGGCACATTTATTTTCTATAAAAATGTTTAAAGAATCTATGCTTCTGTAAAGTATTTCAAGTTGAATTAAAAAAATCAGTTAAAATTTGTAAAACAAGTTCAATACATTCCTTATTCAGGAATAACACAAAATACTTTGGAAATGTTCTGCAGATATCAGAAATGAAATGAAATTAAGAAGAAATCTTGTAGAAAATGATGATGATAAAGGTCAGACTTTCAAAGATGGGAGTCATTTTGTGATATATGGTTATATTCATGACATATTTGAAGTACATTGTAGTTACAGGACAGCTAAATATTTGTGTGATGCTGAAATTTTCCCTGGGTCTACGAAAGACTTTATTATAATAATTGGTGAAATTAAATAGTTTGCAGATTAGAGTCTGCAGCCATAGCACCCTGGCATCTGATCCTGCCTGACCTGGGAAACTAAGCAGGGTCAGCCTGGTTAGTCCTTGGGCGGGATACCACCTGGGAACACCAAGTGCTTCAGGCCAGTAGGGAGAAGGACCTGGCAACTCACTCCAGAAACAATCTGCCATTAAAAACTCTATGAATAGCAGAGAAACACTGACAACAGTGCCGGGCATGGCACGGTGCCCAGGAGTGTTTTGTCTCTTGTACAAAGACTGGCTATGAGTCAGACATGACCCGATGGCATCTAACAACAATAGTTATCAAATCAGAGAAAAATAAGTCAAGAAATAATACTGGAAAATATTTTCCAAATAGCAAATTTTGTTCTACAGTCTATAAAAAGTAGTGTCTACTCATATAACACTGAAAATATAAAGCAATATACTCCACAACTGTAGAGTTCTCATTCTTTTAATTGGGTCTGTAAATATTTAAGCAGCGCCTAGCAGTGAAAACATACACGGTGTTTTGTTACTTTAGTTTGTCTGCATTCTTTTCAAGAGGAACTTTTCAGAATCATACATTTTTAAACAATATCTGATCATGTTAGCATCTCAGTTTAGTTGCTTGTGAGTTAATACAAGAGCAACATATGATAGATTTTTCTGCAGGACAAGGTTTCCAGTTGTGAATTTTTAGAGAAACTCCCACTTGCTGAGAAGCAGTCTCTTTAAAAATAGGACTCATTGCTATGCATATTAGTGGACAACTGCTGTTCCAGACATTCTAAAGGGACTTATTCTGACTCAAAAAGTAAATCAAACCTGAACATGGAAATGAGTGTCCTTGCTTAAAAACATTACCCTGTAAGCATTACATAAGCTATGTTGGAAGTGCAGGACCTTGTACAATATGGTGACCAGGGAATAGAAAAGATTACTTGCCACCTTATTTAACTTTGGAGAGGCAGCATGTATCTCTAATCAATATTCGTATCAGATTGGAGCTGTGGCTACACTTTCAATTCTGCTGCATGGCAGTGATTAAAATAAGGAGGATTTTCAATGAGGAATCAATATGCTTTTTTCTCTTAGAAGTTCCCATTTTTTGAAGCTAGAAATATGCTCTAGCTAAAATGATGGAGGGTTATGATTTGCAACAAAATTATTATTTTAACATTCACTACGGACCCAAACAGTAAGCTATTATTTCCCATGAGACAGTTTGTAGTGCAAATTTTCTTTGTTTTTCTAAAATTTCATTAATCTTTCTCTTAGGTAATCATAGCTTTGAATTTAGCTTGAAAATGCCCGTATTTTGAAGCAATATGGAAATTATTGAAAAATTTAGCATAGACAAGTTGAATTCCACCTGTGAATATAGAAAATCTGGAATATATAGTTCCTATCATCACCTTACCATCAATCAGAAATGTGAGTTACATACCAGCTGACGAGTCTCAGCTTCTGCAGATCCAGCCACATTTCCAGCCTAGTAATTGAATCAAACCAGTTTTAACAAAAACATGCAAGGTTATCACTAAAACATTATGTGTATGCAGTGCTCAGACATTTTCTCATTATTTCCATATGCTGGATATAATCTATTCAGGTTCTTATACTGTTTGTATATCATATATTGTAGCTAAAAGAGCATACTAGTTTAAAATAATTTGTTTAAAAATCTATTTTGTTTTAGAATTCTGCTGTTTTAAATCAATTAGTTCTAGCAGGTGATTGTAAATGATTTCATAAAACAGAATTATAGTAAAAGAAAGACTCAATATTTATTTCTGATAGGATTTAATTATGCATTCACAATGGCTGATACCTAGCCACTTGAAAAGATTCATTTGCAAAAAATGGTTAACTAAAGAAAAGTCACAAAATCTCTCTTTCCTATTCTGAAAATAAATAAGGACAAATATGACCTTTCTAGCTACCAATCTTGACAGGTGCTATCAAGTCAGATCAACTCATAGTAACCCTGTGTACAACAGAACCAAACACTCTCTGACACTGTGCCATGCCTGACACTATGTGAGTGCTTCTCTAATACTCATAGGGTTTTTGATGGCTGATTGTTTTGGAATCGTTTCAGGAGTGGGCTTCTAGGTCCTTCTCCCATTTTTGAGGTGCTGAGGATAGAACCCAGGGTCTCAGAGAACACAGAACAGCATTCTACCACCTGAACTAAACCTTGTCATCAATCTATCTACCAGTCTGTTTATAACTATATCCATGCATCAGCACCAGACAATCAAAAGAGGAGAAGATATCTCAGGACTTAACCTGTAAAAACAAAGCAGCATGTTGTTGATATTCTACTTACATGAGTGGAATTCCTTTATGATTCCTTTTAAAAGGTAATTAATAGAATTTCACTAAAATCCTCACGGCCAGTTTTATCAACAAAGCATTAGCCTCAGCCTACCTCTACCTCTTGTTACCTCCTTTAATACTTCCTTGAATATTCAGTCTTAGGAAAATGGGGTATTCTGCACATAATACCCTCCAAATAAAGATCAAAGAGGTCAAAAATTCATAGATAACCACAGAAGGAAGTCAGGTAAAATTACATCAGCACAAACTGAAATTCTGGAAAGAATATCTCACACAATCATATAACTCAGTGGTGGAGCACTTGCTTACCATGCATGAGGTCACAGGTTCAACTCCCAGTACTGCAAAAAAAAAGCAAAACGAAACAAAAAAAAAATACATATTTCAAACTTTATAAACAAAAATCAAAAGAGAAGAGAAGGAGGAAAGGAAGAAGGGAGGAAGGGAGGGACACAGGGAGGGAGGGAGGAAGTGGGAAGAAATAAGAATAATATGGCATCAATTTTAAAATGGAACATCATTTGAAGAACAGAGAACAGTTATTTATAAGTGGAAAATCCTATAGAACAAATTCATATCAACATAATTAGAATAACTTAAATGATGAAAGAACAGAATGAGATGATAGCTGTAAGGAAATAGAATGAATATCTTACGTACACTACTAAAAAACCGAAATATATTGACAAACAGAAAGGAAGACGGCAGAGTTGAAAAGTGATTCTTTGACATAATACAAAGTAATGAATAATATGAGAAGCAGCAACAGATAAAGGGTTGGATGCTAGTAAACACAATCAGTATGGAGAGCAGAGAAAGCTGATACAACAAAAGGAGAAATGATATGATAATAACAATTGTTGTTGTTAGGTGCCATCAAGTCACATCCAACTCACAGAGACCTTCAGAGGGTTTTCAATGGCTGTTTCAGGATTGCCTTGGGAGTGGATTGCCAAGTCCTTCTCCCACTTTTGCGGTGCTGGGAATCAAATTCAGGACCTCAGAGACTGCAGAGCAGTGCTCTACCAACTGAGCTAAATCCCAGCCCCACCGATAATAATAATTGTTGTTGTTGTTAGGTGCCGTTGAGTCAGTATCCGACTCATAGCAACCCTCCTAAGGTTTTCAATGGCTGTTTTTGGATTGCCTTGGGAATGGATTGCCAGCCAGGTCCTTCTCCCATTTTTGCGGTGCTGGGAATTGAACTCAGAACCTCAGAGACTGCAGCGTAGCACTCTACCCACTGAGCTAAATCCCAGCCCGGTAATAATAATAGCTTTCATAAATTCAGCATATAAAATTTGTCTAGATTAGTCAAAGTGCCTTCCATATATTTGTTGTTGTTGTTAGTACCGTCGAGTCAGTATCTGACTCATAGCGATCCTCATAGGGTTTTCAATGGCTGTCTGTTTCGGGATTACCTTGGGAGTGGATTGCCAGGCCCTTCTCCCATTTTTGTGGTGCTGGGAATTAAACTCGGGACCTCAGAGACTGCAGCGTAGCACTCTACCCACTGAGCTAAATCCCAGCCCCTTCCATATATTAGTTTATTTAATTCACACAAATCTCTATAATATATCCATTTTCTTCATTTTATGAACAAAAAATTGGGAGGAAAATAATTTACGTAGAGACAGGCACATTTGAAATTCTGATAACAGGATTCAAATTCGGTCATTCAGATTTCAGCACTGCACCAGGCCTGCTGGCGCACGCTTGTAATCCCAGCCACTGGGGAGGCAGAGGCGGGAGGACCGCAATTTCTAGACCAGAGGCAATCTGCGTAATTTAGCGAGACCCTGTCTCAAAACAGTTAAAAAAAATAAAAAGGAAAAAAGAAAGAAAAAGAAAGGGCTGGGGGGGGTGCAGTGCAGTGGTCCAGCACTTGCAAAGCATGCAGGCCCTAGGCCCTGGGTTCAACCCCCAGTAACAAAAAAACAAACAAACAAACAAACAACAACAACAACAACAACAAACAGATTTCAGCACTGTCCCACTGTTCAGCCACTGTGGGGGCATCTGATGCAAAAAGTACAAATAAAAAAAAAATCTATAAAAAGAGAGCCTGCAGTGGTAGCCCTGTGGCATCCGATCCAGTCAGATCTCGGAAGCTAAGCAGGGTCAGGCCTAGTTAGTACCTGGATGGGAGACCGCCTGGGAACACCAGAAGCTGTAGGCTTGGGAGAAGGACCTGGCAACCCCCTCCCAAAATCATCTGCCATTGAAAACCCTATGAACAGCAGAGAAGCACTGACAATGGTGTTTCCCCTGTTGTACAGAGGGTCGCTATGAGTCGGATACCGACTCGACGGCACCTAACAACAACAACAACATAAAAAGACATTAAATTTACATAGAAGAAAATATTCCTGAATTGATGAAAAACTGAAAGTGTAGAATTAAAGATCACACGACAATTAAGGAAACATTAATGCAGACAAATTACCAAAGAGACACTCTTTGGTTAAGCAATTAATTTCAAGGGTAAAGAAAGACTGAATTATGTGAGTCTGTATTCATCATGTCACCTCCACAGGCCAAACACTAGGGGGCTCTCAGGTTTATGCAGAGTCCCTCCATAAAGGACAATGCAACTCCGCTACAAAATCATGTTATCCATTAGTTTTTAAGGGAGTAACTTCCCAATGATCAAGTTAATGAAAGACAGGAAAATAAAACTCTTAAATGAAAAGAACTGGAGAACCACAAGACTTTTTTCCCCCAAGAACAATAATTTTTGGTCTTTTAAAAATAAAGAAAATACACTTTGAAAACTAGTGTATTTTATCTTGATATCCTCGGTATTACTACCTTATACTTGTCTTATTACTACTTTGTCTTATGAAAATTATTTATATTAAAAATACTGGGTAATAAAATTATTAGTTTTGTACTTAATGTATTCCATAGTATTGTTTTATACATTAGCCTGGATATTTTGACTATAAACACTTCGAGTAAAAAGAAAACACAATATTTCATGTACCATAATTACAATTTTGCACAATTATACATTTGATACATGTCTGATGATGTGTTTGCTCAATGTCTCTTAAGCAGCTTAAAGGGTTTCGTTTGGGGAATCATCCAGTTATTTCCCTATTTTTATTTTCAAAATATTTATTATTGTTACCAGAAACAATTAAGTAAATTATATTGCTTATGTTGGTTTTCTGCATAATCCAAACTCCATAAACGGCTACATGATTATTCCTGCTTCTGAGTCTATATAAACTTAATTGCACCAAATAATGTGCTTTTCTAATACTTTCCCATAGAAAACTTTTTTAAAATATCATTTCAAGATACAGAGTCTAACCATTAAGCAGCAGCATAAATAATTAACACATAGATATGTTGTTGTTAGGTGCTATTGAGTAATGTCCAACTCACTACTCAAAACCCTTATAGGGTTTTGTTTCGGGATTGCCTTGGAAGGGGATTGCCATGCCCTTCTCCCATTGTTGAAGTACTGGGAATTGAACTCAGGACCTCAGAGACTGCAGAGCAGCGCTCTACCAACTGAGCTAAAGCCCAGCCCAACACATAGCTATAGGTTGTTTCAATCCATCCAGAGTTCATGGAACCTGAATAACCACCTCCTGCTGTATGCCCTCCTTCCCATAACTAAATCTCAAGAAATGGGATGCCACAGCAAGCTAGTTAATTCCAATTCACTACAAGATGTAAGTAAAAAGAAACAGAGGCATTAGTACGGCATTAGAATAGCTTGAATGACAGAGAAGTTTGGGTACATAGATGAATGTTCAGTCTCTGTCCTTTATAAAGTGACCCTTGCCAATATGACAAGATTTAAAGGCTATGTGGAAGCCTTTAAGTGGCTCTCACCTATAATCCTAGTGACTTGGAGGGTTGAGGCAGAGGATCATGAGTTCAAGGTCATAGGCAGCCTGTATCGCATAGTGAGAACCTGATTCAAAATAAAAGTTAAAAATTTTTTAAAAATGGGCTGGGGTGCTGCACAGCAGTACAGCACTTACAAAGTATGTAAAATGCTCTGGATTCAACCCCCAAGAACTGCAAAAATTAAATAAACAAGAAAGTAAATGAAGAAATAAAAACAAAGTCTATGTGGAGCAATTTATACTTCAGGAGAAGCAGTCTGAGCAGAAGAGAGGGAGAGACTCAGCCACAAAGAGAGATAATCAAAAGACTAGAGATGGTGACCAAATATTGGAGGCCCCGAAAGACTCCTAAGTGTTGATCAAAAGGTCTCAGAAGCACTTCAATATTGGAATGTAAAGTTTATTCAGAACTGGAGATTTGGAATGTAAATACAACTGTTTTCTATAATCTCATTAACACAAAAGTGTTTTAAAATTATTACTGTTGTTGTTAGGTGCCATTGAGTCTGGTCTGACTTATAGTGACTGTGTGTATAACAGAGCCTGCAGCTGTAGTACTATGGCATTTGATCCCGTCAGATCTCAGAAGCTAAGTAGGGTTGGACCTGGTTAGTCCTTGGATGTGAGACCACTTGGGAATACCAGGTACTATAGGCTTGGGAGAAGAATCTGGCAACCCACTTCCACAAAATTGAAAACCCTATGAATAGCAGAGAAGCACTTACAGTAGTGATGGGCATAGCACAGTGTCAGGGAGTACTTTCTTCTGTTATACATAGGGTTGCTGTTAGTCAGACCCAACTTGACAGCATCTAACAGCAATAACAAATAGAAAGCTGGGCACTGTGGTACACACCTATGACCTCAGTTTTTGTTATTATTCATTTTTGAGGGGATCAAACCCAGGGCCTCCAGCATGCTACACAAATGCTCTACCACTGAACTATATCAATAGCCATATTTTATATATATATACATACATATATATACACATACATATATGTATGTATACGTATATGTATATATATGTGTGTGTGTATATATACATATATATATATACATATATATACACATATACACACATATGAATATTTTCTATATATTTAGAATAACCTATTTTAGGAATTAAGTAATATTTTTACTACTTTTGGATTTTAATTGCTCCTTTATATAATAATCAGAACTTTTCCAACTGGAGCAGATGAAGCATTTAAAGTGCTCAAGAGAGAGGATGTTTAGCATATTGCTAGGAGACCACATTCACATCTTCCATAATAACAGCAGTAATTATGTGCTTCCTGGTGCAGGGCATTAGCAACACTGCCAGTTATGTCTCAGCACGCCTCAGAATTAACTCATATAATCTTGATCATCTATTTCAGGCAGTGCATCTGCCAAGCTGACCTATACTGTAATCAAACTAAATTGTATGTTTTTGCTACATTTGCATTTTATTTCCAATTTTTATACACATACTTCTCATTCATTTTCTGGAATAGCTTTGCTGTAAGTAAGAATCAGTAACTGAATTCTTTCCCCTAAATTTCCAGCTCAATAAAAAGCACAACATTTCTGAAAGTTAAAAGTCCCTTACCTTCAGTGTGGTCCTTTCTTTTTTATATTTCAGCGAACTATCACACCTTCATAATCTATGTTTCCTGAAGGCAAAATAAATTAAACTTCTCCCTTATTAATCACACTATTTGAAGGAATTAGTACATGTTTACCCATCAAAGTTAAGTCTTCCCATTATTTTAATAATATATTTCCATGTTAGAAATTTGAGCTCAATTTAGAATTTTGAAGCACTAATTTAGTCCTCCAATTCATAGATGAGGCTGTGTTCTTGGAGGTATACTGTCCCCACTTTATTTCATGAAAATATGCCAACATTCTTAACATTATTGCCCTCATTTATAAAATGAGTATAATGTACACCTCTTAGTATTTTTAATAGTGATAATTTGGTAAATGTATGTGACATTTCATATAATGTCTAGAAATATGTAAGTGGTCAAAAAATGGTCACTAACACCATTTTATTTTTTTCTGTTGAAGGAAGGTCATATATAAAATTTTTCCAACTTTTTATCATCTAGTGAGTTTAAAATGAAATTGCAAGTGTACATGTTTGAAATTTATATGTATATGATGAATTTCTCAAGAGCTCACAGATAATTCTATATATATAAATTCAATATATATATGTATACACACACACACACACACATTTTTGGTTTTTTTCAGTGTTGGGTATCAAACCAAGGGCCTCATGCATGCTCCATAAGCACTTTAAAACTGAGCTACATCCCCAGCCCTCATAGCCACATAATTTTTAAGTATTGAGTTGTTTAAACATATCTTTAAAAATTTGAAAAGCGTTTACAGAACAGTTCTGACTTTTTTTCTGGAAATATGCTCCCTTTCTGTGGTTGACTTAGTCATGCTAAACATCATATTAAGCCCTTTACTGTGGATGCTAATATAATGGCAGAGATCTTTCTTCTGTAAAATTCTTGTGACCAAATCCCTTGATGTAAAATACCCTAAATAAATAACGTGGCTTTATTGTATATGGTGCTTTTTTTTTTTGACCCTAACCATGAAATTGCAGAACCCACTTGTTGCTGCCTGTTCCAATATTTGGTATCTTTCGCTAGAATATCTGATTTTTGCTTATCCAGAAATAAGAACTGCAAATCTCTTCTTTCTTTGAAGTAAATGTGGCCTGGTTACTAATTCCTGGCCTTTGCCATATAAATGGATACACTATGCCTATGCATTAGCTTCTGTGAAACTTCATAAAGGGTGGCTCTCCTTCATTTCTCTTCCCAGTCCCTACTGC
Source organism: Pedetes capensis (assembly GCA_007922755.1). NCBI lineage: Eukaryota > Metazoa > Chordata > Mammalia > Rodentia > Pedetidae > Pedetes > Pedetes capensis. The sequence continues at coordinate 74,669 of VMDO01008614.1, forward strand.
CTGGGATGGACATAAGATGGAGCTTCATCCCCCACCTTGGACTTTCATCAGTTATAATTTAAAAGCAGAACAGAAAGGAAAGACACAAAGGAGTAAATAAGACTGACTTTATAGTTTTGTGGAACTGTCATCTACTCTTGGTCTACTCAACTCTTGACTTCTTTGCATTCAAAAACAACCCTTTTTCTTGCATAAACATGCATACATTCAGTTTTCAATAGTCTGGAAACAAAGCTGGCACAGGTTTCTATTATTTGTCTATAGCTTGATTTTCTTAGAGAATTGGAGCAACTTTTTAATTGCAACTGCACAAGATTCATTTTACTACTGGATGGTCTGGTTCTAAAATTAATTCCTATTATAACTTTTTCATGAGTAAAATCAGTGTTGAAACATTTAAAATCAGTGATGAATACTGGAAGATGTTTACTTTCTTGTTGTTAGGTGCTGTCGAGTCGGTATCTGACTCATAGCAACCCTCATAGGGTTTTCAATGGCTGAGTGCTTCGGAATTGTCTTGGGAGTGGATTGCCAGGCCCTTCTCCCATTTTTGCAGTGCTGGGAATTGAACTTGGGGCCTCAGAGACTGCAGCGCAGCACTCTACCCACTGAGCTAAATCCCAGGATTTACTTTCTTTCTATCATCTTATTATTGAAACAGCATTATTGATAATGGTTGTTGTTGTTAGGTGATATCAAGTCAAGTTGGACTCACAGTGACTGTACATACAACAGAAGGAAACACTCCCCAACACTGTGCCATGCCTGGCACTATGTCAGTGCTTCTCTGCTATTCAAAGGGTTTGGGATGGGTGATTGTTTTGGTATTATTCTCAGGAGTGGGCTTTCGGGTCCTCCTCCCATTTTTGTGGTGCTGAAGATCAAAGCCAGAGCCTTAGACAGTACAGAACAACACTCTACCAATTTAGCTAAACACTGTCCCCTACTGATAATTAATGATAGAAAATTACATTCCACTCCTAACCCATTCTTCACAAGAGCAGAGACTTGTTCATATCATAATATTAATTTATATATATTGATAGTTTTCAAAATATTTTATACATTATTACTTGGTTATATTTGTTGGATTACTGGAATACCAACCTCGTTTCCCATACTCAAATGTAAGAGAAAACATTTGTGTCCTTGTGATGTGTGATGGATAAAGGGACAGGGGCTTTCAATGAGGAGAAAATGTGTGTAAATCATACATCTCATAAATAACTTGTACGGAGCATATACAAAGATAAAACTCCCAAAATTTAATACTAGTCAGGCATGGGGGTAAACACAGGTAATCCTAGCAGGAAGGAGGCTAAGAAAAGAGGATTATAAGTGGAGGCCAGCCTGGACTACACATCCAGATTCAGCACAGTTGAGGCTGCATAGTGAGACCCTGTCTTAAAAAAAAAATTCTTAATACTAACACATTGGAAAAATACGCCAATATCACAACCAAAAAATATGAATACCAAATGAGCATGTGAAAAGATACTTTATTATTCAGTAGAACAGTCATAATTATTCAGTAGAACAGTCATAATTAAAACACATGAAATAACACTACACAAATACTAGATGGTTAAAATGAATGACAATGACCTATGTGCTGTAGAGGATATGGAGCAACGAAAAATCCCACAGACATATTGTGGGAATATAAAAGTATATAAGCATCTTAGAAAACAGCTAAAAATTTTACTAACATGTTAAACATACACTCATAATGTAATCTAGCTATTCCACTCCTAGGGATTTATCCCAAAGAAATGAATTTGACACAAAGACTTGTGAGAATGTTCATATGTTCTTAACAGACTGGTTTGCAGTAGCTCCAGTGTGGAAATAATCCAAATGTATATTAAGTGGTAAATAGAGACACAAACTGACCTGTATCCATACAGTGAGGTCCCAGTCTATAATTAAAAGGATAGACTCAATACTTGCAACATGGGCTGATTGATGGATTGATCTGAAAATAAATTGCTGAGTGAAATGTCATAAAAAGTACCTTCTGTAGGATTTTGTTGCATGAACTTATGAAAAACAAACAAATCTATAATTATAGAAAGAAGAGCTGTGGTTGCTATAGGATTTGCTGTGTACAAAACATTTGTGAATGAGTATTATAAGGCAACATAAGGATATTTTTATGGTAGATGGATTCATGTATTATCTTGAGTTTATTGACTGCCCCACAAGTGTATTCATTTGTTAAAATGCATCAATTAAGATACATACTTTAGAAGCTGGCACGATGGTACACACCTGTAATCCTATTACTTGGCAGGTTCATGTAGGAGGATTGAAAATTTGGGGCAGGATATCCTGAGTTACATAGCAAGACATCTTGAACAAAAAAACAAAGTCTAAAAAGATGTACATTTTAAATTTGTGCCATTTCTTGCATGTTAACTCTATCTCAATAAAGCTTTTACAAAAAAGAAAAGATCAGGAACATTAATCATTAGGGAAATTCTAAGAAAAACAGAAGGTATACGGATACATACTATTTAGAACAACCAAAATTAAAAAGATTGACCACGTCTAGTGCTGATGGAAATGTGCAGTAGCTAAAACTCACACACTACTAGTAGAAGTGAAAAATGGAACAATTACTTAAAAAAATAATTTGCCAGTTTCTTCAAAAGGTGAAAATTTACTGTTTTAGCTCTTTAAACTTTGGGGAAAGCTGTGGTAAAAGATTTCTTTGGAGTATTGAAAAGTAAAGATGTCACATTGAAGACGAAGGTGTGCCTGACTCATGCCGTGGTATTTTCAGTCGAATCATATAGTTGTGAAAGGTGGACACTGAACAAGGGAGACAGGAAAAGAATTGATGCCTTTGAATTATGGTCCTGGAGACGTCTACTGAATATACCATGGACTGCCAAAAGAACCAACAGATCTGTCCTGGAAGAAGTGCAACCAGAGTGCTCTTTGGAAGCAAGAATGGCTAGACTACATCTTACCTGTTTTGGGCACATAGTCAAGAGAGACCAATCCCTGGAGAAAGACATCATGTTTGGGAGAACGGCAGGTCAGTGAAAAAATGGAAAACCCTTCACCAGATGGATTGACACTGTGTCTGCAATAAATAAGATCATGTGCCTGGCACAAAATTGGGAAATGTTTTGATATGCTATACATAACATTGCTATGAGTTGGACTCAACTCGATGGTGCCTAACAACAACAACAACAACATGTTTTCAAAAGAATTACCCCAAATAAATGAAAGCACAAGTTCACAAATGCTCATAGTACTTTTATTTGTAGTAGCTCCAAAGTGAAAATAACCCTAATGTCAATCATTTACTGATTATATAAACAAATTGTGGTGAACCCATTGAATAAAATACTACTCAGGAATATAAAGAAACTAACTATTAGTATTTACTGCTGTTGTTGTTAGGTGCCACGGCACTAGTGAATCTCAAAGTAATCATGCTGAGTGAAAGAGAGAAGGAAAGGATAACACATATGGAATGTTTTAATTTATATAAAATTCTAAAAAGTGAAAAGCATTCCCTGGGGAGAGAATGAGAAGCACAAGAGATATGGAGTATAAAGTGGCATGTTGTTGTTGTTAGGTGTTATTGAGTCATTGTCTGACTCATAGCAACCCTATGTACAACAGATGAAACTATTGTCAGTGTTTCTCTGATAGTCAAAGTGTTTTTAATGGCAGATTGATTTTTGGGAGTGGGTTGCTGGGTGCTTCTCCCAAGTCTACAGTATCTGGTGTTCCCAGGCAGTCTCCCATCCAAGGACTAATTAGGTCTGACCCTGCATAGCTGCTGAAATCTGATGTGATCGGATGCCACAGTGCTACATCTGCAGGTGAAAGTGGCATGAGAAAATTTTAAGTCTGATGGGAATGTTCATTATTTTCATTTAACAGATGATTTCATGGGTGTATATATGAAGAGGTAGATGGATCAAAATGTGCATCTTAAATATGTATTTTTATGAGAGTCATAAGCCTATTATACTGCAAAAATAATCATTCGTTTGTATTTCCTTCGCAAACCAGAAACATTAAAGATCATATAATGACATTTGTCAACACTATTTGTGAGAGATCGATGTTTCACCTCTAACTAAAATGACTCCATTCTGCATCATCTTTTCCAGCCTTCTGAGAACACTAATTATTCATTTTCATATAGAACTATTACTGCCCTGACAGCCAGGAATCAATTTCTTGATATTTCCCCAATCTTCTCAATATTTTATATGTAGGAGAAAAGGCAACAACATAATCTCTGTGATTCTTTGTTTCCAGATGCTTAATACTCTAATCAGTTGTGTCAAAGAAAACCAAGAATATAAAAATACACAAAGCATACGTACAACTCAAGCTGTAGTGTCTACACGACATATCATGTGGAGAGATCATGGTTACTTTTAGTCTTCTTTTGTGAATACCCATATGAATCCTCACAGGTAACTGATTTATACTCCATGAAAGAGTAAATTGATCCATATTCTGTTTAAGAGCAAATTGAAAAAATATATTATAGTAAAGGACACACTGCCATTAATTCCCTTCAAAATATGTTGCCAAGCATGGAACAAATGTAACCCATTGTTCTTACCACTTTCCAAATCAGTCCTGGAAGTCCCTTTTCATAACTTTGGTTTCCTCCTTCATAATGGTAATGCTGTTTGTCACCCACTGCTTCTTTGACAGCCATTTCTATCAAATAAAACCATTAGAGTGCATCCACATACACCTCATTCACTGGATCTAGCACTGTGTGACTTCTGGCTCTTCCTTAATGTCAAAATGAATGACCATGAAAGGTAACTGTTTTGAATCGGAAGATACTCAAGAATGAGGACTTCCAGAACTTCTTCAGAAGGAGTCTGAAACAATGGGATAAAGGTGTGTGAAGCCAGAGGGAGCACTTTGAGGGAGAATAATGGCAATGTGTCTTTTACTGTATTTTTAAAAATTTAAACATTCATCATATTTTTCAATCACACCTCATACTATCTTAGTCAAGGAAATAAGAATGATCTTCAATAATGAATGAACTGGCAAATGTTTGATGGCTGCTTTTACAAGCAGTACTCTATTAGAAGGCATTAATATGTTCTGCAGGTCATCATTTGTGAGTCAGTGATTGTTCCGGAGAAAATCTTCCCAAGTCACATTACATATTATTAAGTTATTTATTAAGTGATATAATTATTCAGACAGGAATGAATTCTCTTCATGGTAGCTTTTAAACACTCCTTATAATGTATGATTCATTTTTAATTAGAGGTCATCTGTTATAACTCAGTTTATTAACGCATCAGATTTTTATGGAAAGAAAATGGCTCCAAATTAACAGCCTAGAAGTTTAGAATCCTCTTACCATAATATATATTGCTCTAAGTATATTTTAAAAATGTGAAAATCATTATTGGGTATAAAGAGTATTTATCATCCCACTTACCAACTTTGCAGACTACTATTTGTGACTGATTCATGTTTTATTTAAAAAACTAAAGACAAATTAATTCAAGGATGTCCACTCTCTCCTATCTTATTTAACATTGTGATTGAAGTCCTAACCAGGGGAATTAGACTAGAGAAAGAAATCAAAGGGATAGATATAGGCAAAGAAGAGGTCAAAATATCCTTATTCACAGATGACATAATACTTTACCTACAGTACACCAAAAACTCCTCTAGAAAACTTTTAGACCTAATTAATTCCTTTAGCAAAGTGGCAGGATACAAAATTAACACTAAAAAATCAGTAGCCTTCCTTTACACCAATTGTGAGCAGGAAGAGAAGGAAATTAAGGCTACAATTCTTTTTACGATAGCCCAACAAAAACTTAAATACCTGGGAATCACTCTAACCAAGATCCTGCAGATCTCTACAAGGAAAACTTCAAAACATTAAAGAAAGAAATTGCAGAGAATACTAGAAAGTGGAAGGAAGGATACTAGATGGTGGAAGGATCGCCCCTGCTCTTGCATAGGGAGAATTAATATTGTAAAAATAAATATACTACCAAAAGCAATATATAAATTTAGTGCAATGCCCATTAAAATTCCAATGATAGACTTTATAGAAATGAAAACAATAATCCAAAAATTCATATGGAAATACAGAAGACCACATATAGCCAAAACACTCTTAAGTTGCAAAACTAGTGTAGGCATGATTACAATCTCTGCCTTTAAACTATACTAAAGGGCTGTAGTAATGAAAGCAGCTTGGTACTGGCACAAAAATAGGCCTAAAGACCAGAGGCCTAAAGACCTGATCTTTGACAAAGGAGCAAAGCAGGCAAATTGTAGAAAAGATAGCCTTTTCAATAAATGCTGCTGGGAAACTTGGATACACACCTGCAGAAAAATGAAAACAGACCCACACCTCTCAATATGCATGAGACTAAACTTGAAATGGATAAAAGACCTCAACATAAAACCAAAAACCTTGAAATTACTAGAAGAAATGATAGGTAACACACTCCAACATATAGGCATAGGAAAGCATTTCCTTAATAAGACTCCAATTGCTCAGGAAATTGCAACAAGAATAGATAAATGGGATTACATGAAATTAAAAAGCTTCTGTACAGCAAAGGAAACTATCAACAGACTTAAGGAAGAGGCCACTGAATGGGAGAAAGTCTTTGCATCCTATACATCCAACAGAGGACTAATTTCCAGAATTTAAAAAGAACTCAAGAAAGCAACTACCAAGACAACAAATAAACCAATACACAAGTGGGCAAAAAAACTGAATAGACTGTTCTCAAATGAAGAAGTTTGTAAGGCCATGAAACACATGAAAAAAATGCTCAATATCCCTAGCCATTAGGGAAATGCAAATCAAAACAATTCTGAGATTCCACCTTACTCCAGTAAGAATGGCCAAGATCAATAAAACAAACAACAACAAATGTTTGTGAGGGTATGGAGAAAAGGGAACACTCTTATGCTGTTGGTAGGGCTGTAAATTGGTTCAACCACTTTGGAAATCAATATGGAGATACCTCAGAAAACTAAAAATAGAACTGCCATATGAGTCTGTTCTACCACTTCCAGGAATATACCCAAAGGAAGATGAGTCATCATACCACAGAGACATCTGCATCTCCATATTAAATGCAGCACTTTTCACAATAGCAAGGGTATGGAATCAACCAAAGTACCTATCAACAGATGAATGGATAAAAAATTATAGTACATATATACAACAGAATACTAGTTAGTCAGCTATTAAAAACTGAAATAATGTCATTTGCAGCAAAATGGATGGAATTGGAGAATATCATCTTAACTGAATGAACACAAGCCCAAAAAGAGAAATACCATATGTTCTCATTCATAAGTGGGTGCTGAATCAAACCAAAAGGAAGGAAAAAATTCTATTCATAAATTGAAACTAAAAAAATACAATTAAACATAGTGCAGAAGAGACAACTTAAGGAGTGGAAAGAAGGAGGGAGGGATCTAGCAGAGGGAAGTGAAGATTGGAAATGGGAGGAGGAGGAGGGTCAATAAGGAGGGATGAAGGGAGAGAGGTCAATTTCAATGTAAACAGTACAACTTCATGAGTATGTTCAAAAAATAAAGGAAGATAGAAACAAAACCTACTGGAATAGCTAAAATTAAAAATAGTAATAATACCAAATACTGGCAATAATGCAAACAGACTAGATCACAAGTAATACTGCTGAGAATGTAAAAAGGTATATATATCACCATAGAAAAAGGCTTGGATTTATATCAAAATTGGGATACACATATACAGATAAACATTCTCACAGAAAGGAATACAAATAGAAAGGAGATCATTAGTGGGGAGGATGGGGAAGGAGGGTCATGAGAGGGTAAGGGGGAAGTTAAACGAGCAATGTACAATGAAATGCACATATGGAAATGTCATAATGAGACCCATTAAGTTGTACATTAAAAATTACTAAACAGAAGACAAATTAATGCAAATTTCTGTGACCTAAACACATTTTCAGACTTACACTACAAATAAATACTCCTGCTTAAAAAAGTATTAATTAAAACAGCCGATACTGAATTTCATTGTGTATCCTTACTGAGTTTAAATGTTATCATAAGATAAATCCCATGAAAATGTATTTTTAAACTTCATCATAAAATCTGATGGGTTTTCAGAAAATTGCAGAAGAAATCCCTTAATGCTTTTCAAGAAAATAAAAT
>VMDO01008615.1:0-82737 GCA_007922755.1 Pedetes capensis
TAGCAGAAAAAGTGAAGAATTCATTGAAACGAACTAATTAATAAATACAATGTCCTCATTATCTTTTTGTCTTTGTTTAGAATAAAAAAAGAGTAAGAAAAGTAAAGCAAAGGAAATATAGCCTTGAAAATCTAAAAATATTTGCATCATGAAATTCGTATTACTCATCGATATGCTGAATCATCTCAATAAAATTGAGCCATATTTCATTACAAAATTACATAAACTTACCCGGCTTTCTTTGGAATTTGCAATAACAGCTTTATTCTGAGGACTATTTGATAAACCAAAGTAGAAAATCATTTGCCTTCCTTCCATCAAAAAATGGGTTCAATTTCTCTTCCTCTTTGTTCCTGGTAAGGTAACACCCTTCAGTCAACTGGGATCATCTGTAGTGATGGACAGTAACTTCTGAGGCTACCTTTGTGGTATACTCTAATGTTGTCTGTTTTGGAATGCTCCTTTCTAAAAAGTCAAGCACTATGCTTGGAAAATCAAAGGAAAATCAAAGATGACAGCATGAACAGACTCTGAGAGCCCACAAAGTGTGAGGAATCTAGATATACCAGACTTGTCAACTGAAAACTCCAAATGAATTTCCAGTCACCAGACCTTCCAGCTGACAGCTCCAGCTGAGCTTAGGAGTCAACATGAGGAGACAACTTGGAAGTCAGGTCGCTGAGGCCATTTGGACACCCTAGTCCCATTTAGCCATTCCAACCAAAGCTATCTTTGCCAGGGACCACTTACATTTCAAAATCATGACAACACATCCACATACTAATACCGCCCCCTCCAAACACACGCACAAGATGCTAGTGAATGTTTTAGGTGAGGGGTCAGGAAAGTTTTCAGTAAAAGGGCTAACTATAGGACACATAGAATTTTTTATTTCAAATTTCTTTTTTGTAAATAGCCTTTTAAAAATGTAAAGTTTCGGTCCTCTATGGTGGCACATGCCTGTAATGCTAACAACTCAGGAGGCTGAGGCAGGAGGATTTCAGGTTCAAGGCCAGAAGTAGCCTGCATAACTTAGCATGACTCTGGCTCAAATTAAAAACAATTAAAAATGAGCTGGTATTGCAGCCCAGTGGTCAAGCACTTACAAAGTATGTGCAATGTCTTGGGTTCTACCTCCAAGTACTATAAAAGATGGCGGGGGGAGGAAAATATCTTCACTCTTGGGTTATATTCAAAAAATGTCAAGAATAGTTTGGACCACAGGTCATATAGTCTACCATCCCCATCCCCTACTTTAAGCCACTCAATTGTATAGTGGTTTCTTACACACCAGTAAATAGCTAAAATTAAAACATCATATTATTTTCAGATTGCATATGTTCTAATGGATGCATTTGTTAAAATGTTTGTTATAGAGAATTGTGTTTATTCATTGGGAGATTTAAAGTAGTATTCACGGATGGTTCAATATTGTCATCTGTTCTGATGTAATTATACCAACTAATTTTTCCTTGTTTAATTTTATAAGAATATGAGACATACAAATTCCTTTATAAGTTAAAGATATTTTCTCCTTTACAAAGGGAATTATTCAAAATTAAATAAGTAAAATAAGAAAATAGTTTACTTATTATTCTAACAGTTTTATTTTAAAGTATTTTTCATCAATCACCAATTGATAATTTTCACTTTTGATATCAAACTTTAAGATATATTCACCAAAATATCAGCAGTGTCCACCACACTTGCACCTCCTCTTTTTTTGTGTGTTGTTAATGATGTCACTATCTCTGACTTGCTCAAGTTAGAAGCATAAAGGAAATTACCAATGCTTCCTTCTTATTCCTCAAACCCAAGGAAACATTCCTCAGCTAACATTGTTCAAATTTATTCATCTTCATCACAAGTACTTTTGACTTGATTTAGTTTCTCATTATCTGTGAAATGAACTCATGATATCTGTTTTCCCTGGCTACCAATGTAGGTGAAACACAGAAATTCTGGAGAACTTATCTTAAAATTTGTAATGTTAATGGAAATTCTGGTACTCATTTGTTACACAGGATTCTACTTTGACTTTGCAACAATTTTACAGGATGAGATTTGGTATCCCTCACATGCAGAATTTTTTTCCCTTTCCCTGTCCAGCTTTCTGGTTATAAATTCAGAGTCAGCTGTTCAAGCTCTTTGTAGTTATTCACTATATCCTCCAATAGCATCTAGGGGTTCCTCAGGTATCAGGCAACTTCAATTTTTTTTCTTGTGTTTAATTGACTTTGTTGTTGTTGTTGTTAGGTGCCGTCAAGTCGGTATCCGACTCATAGCAACCCTCTGTACAACAGGAAAAACACTATTGTCAGTGCTTCTCTGCTGTTCATAGGGTTTTCAATGGCAGATTGATTTTTGGGAGGGGGTTGCCAGGTCCTTCTCCCAAGCCTACAGCATCTGGTGTTCCCAGGAGGTCTCCCATCCAGGTAGTAACCAGGCCCGACCCTGCTTAGCTTCTGAAATCTGAAGGGATCAGATGCCACAGTGCTATGGCTGCAGGCTAATTGACTTTAGGTAGATAAAAATATAAAAACCTTTTTTTACCATCTCCCTGCTTGCAAATCTATCATCTCTAATATAGTCTTTCCATGATAATTAATTGCCTTATTATGATATAGATAGTATCCCATCACCACCTATAACAAGTATCCATTGTCTAAAGACCTGCTCTATAGTTCGACATGCATAATTTTTCTTGACTATCCTTCAATCTAGCTTAACAATGAAATCTACTACTCTTCTCTGATTCTTAAACATAAACATGTCTTCAACATTTCTGAAATTAGATCTTTTCTCCCAACCTACCAGGCTTTGCACACCCTGACTCCTTTTTCTGCAGTACTCCCCTCCCTTCTTTAATTTATTCACCAACACTTCAGTTTAAATTCAGCTTCTTTTGAAAGTTTTCAGGACTCATATGAGTAGAATTACTTGTCCACTGGCTTCATTACCATATGACTCTTTGTATCCATTATATATAAGAATAACAAATGAGGCTATATAAACTAATCTCATTACTTTTGATTACTTTAAGGGAAATAGTAGTTTATTTTTTATAGATCCTTAGACAATTTTATTTGCAGATTTTCTCTTAGTGGAAAACAATACTTTTTAAAAAATATCACTTTGCCCTTGTCAAGTTGTTCAAGAAAAACATTGCCTTCTTACAAATGACCTGTAAAATTGGAAGCAAGAATTAAACATAATTTTTTATTCTAATTAAAAGTAAAATATGAAAATACAGGATGAGATAAACAAGTGCTCTTTCTTCAGGAAGATTCTTTTTATTGCAGGATGTTAAATGTTCCTCAAACTTGATTTTTTTACAACAAGCCTAGTTAAATTTTACTTGACATCACTAGCTAGATGCATGATGCCTATAATTAGTAGATAGATTTCTTAAAATAAATTCACTGTGAATCAACTTTCTGTACTGTAGTAGGGAAAACTCTGATATTTCTGTACACTAGTATAGTCTTTTCTAAGTATCAGTAGAATTCTGACAATTTTCTATCAACAGAATATTGCAAAGGTGATGGGATACCATGCCCATCATTAAGTCTCCATTTTAGTAGATAGATATAGAGGAAGTGTTCTGCTGGGGCTTCATGAAGTAATCTTCTAGGCTATAAATTGCCTGTAGGGAGGCCCATGTGGGGAGGAACTACGGTTTATATTTAGAGGATGAGTGCCATAGTCATACAGTCACAAGGAAATGAACTTTGCCAACAACTTGAGTAAGCCAGGAAGCATTATCTTCCTTTAGAAACTCAAGATGAGAATGCAGCCAGGCTTACAACGTTATTACAACTTGTGTGATCCTGAATGAAGGATGCTTCTAAGATGTACCTGGATTCTTTACCTATCTAAACTGTGAGGTAGTAAGTGTGCATTGTTTTAAGACACTAAATTCTGTCCTAATTTGTTGCAAAAACTTATGAAACTACATAAAGAACAGTAGTAAAATTTAAATACACATACTCATAGCTGTGAAATTCAGGTGCATGGCTATGAATTCTAACTTTCGTGGAATTATTTTAGATTAAACACCATAGAAGAAAAATTTCAGGATATAGAGAATTCTAGCAACTCCCTAGGGTTATGCCAACGATCATTTAATTCCTACCCAAAATATTATTTAAACATATTATTATTTGACCACATTCACTTCAAACTCATAATTTTTGTTGTTGTTGTTGTTGTTTTCTCTTTCTTTTCTTTTTGAGGCAGTCTCATTCTTCTGTACCTAAAACTGGCCTGGGATTTGCTTTGTAGCCCAGGAGGCCTTAAACTCAGAGAGATCCTCTTGCCACAGCCTTCATAGTGCTGAGATTGCAGGCGTGTGCCACCACATCCAGCTATATTTCTCTCTCTCTTTCATGCCTTTTTGTTCTTGACATTTTGCCCTGTCATGCAAATTTACTGTGAAGGCAAATGATCCCACTAATCGGTCACATAAGGACATTTTAATAAAAGATGCCTGGGTAAAGTATACTAACTACAATTCTTCAAAACTGTTGCTTCTAGTCTGCAAAGTTTCCCTGTTGTGTGTGATTTCGGAATGACTATGACTATTTTGGGGATACAGAGATGGGAAGATGATTTGAAGCAGATTTATTTCAAATTTAGCATGATACATTTATGCTCAGTGTAACTTCTATATATGTTGAAGTTATTGCCAACCTTCCTGATGTTAGAATGTCTTCCAGAAACACTTATACAAAGTCGTGACACCGAGGATTAGTACCATATGTGCTTACACAGCTCATTCTCATAATCTAATCAGGGAAGAAGTTGCCATCACAGTACCTACATTTCTTGGCTCCTGCTAACTTGCAATTTTTTATATTTTCTTATTTCAAGTTCAGCTAGCTGCCAATTTTTTTTTACAAGTGTAATGAGATAATCGGCCCACTATAAAGCTGTTCATGATTTACGATATGAGTATAAAACAATTTTAAGCATCCTAAAACATATTTTCAAAGTCCCAGAAGTAGAAACTAAACACAAATAAAATGGTAAACTTTATTTAGAAAGTTTACAGAATTTAAATATGTCATTTAACTGCGATTTTAAAATATAAGTCAGAATGCCTTAATAAAATGTGACGAACAGCAAGTGTCCAATTTGGGCATTTATGAAGGATCTCCTTTTCACTGGATTAATGTTTGCTTATTGAGGGACTGAGTAAAATTCAGATTGAAAAAGAAATGGAATGCCAAGAAATAGGGATAAGTACAAGTGATAGAATTTATGGAAACTATATTTTGACATTAAGAAGCTAATTTAATAAAAAAAATTCAGGTAGTATTAAATGTAGTAACTTGTTATAAATAAGATATAAACTTCAATAAGAATTAATGTATAAGTCCTTAGATTTTGCCGATCCATATACCAAAAAGAAATTAATCTTAACATATCATTTAAATTTTGCATTTCTTATTCATTTGACCTGTAACATCATACCAATGTAAGGAACACATAACTAAAAATGTCATTTCCATGAGGATACTAAAGATAAAATAGTTGCTGGGCACGGTGGCGCACGCCTGTAATCCCAGCGGCTCAGGAGGCAGAGGTGGGAGGATTGCAAATTTGAGACCAGAGGCAGTCTGCTTAACTTAGTGAGACCCTGTCTCAGAAAAAAAAAAAAAAAAGGTAAGATAGTTGATAATTGAATATGTAAGATGGGTCACTGCAGAAGAAAATTTAAAATACATTGAGATCTTATAGTTTATATATGAAAAATGCTTGGTAGAGTTTTCCTCAAAGTTAACAATACTTCTAAAAACTTACATGACAGGATTTATACCTTCTTCCAGATAGCGCAGCTCTGTTCTATAAGCAATCACACTACCTAAAAGCCTGAAATGATTTTTAAATATAGTCTTCGGAAGAGAACTTAGAAAATTTTTAATGCTCCATTTCTTGCAATAAAGAGAAAAAAAAAAACAAATGACAGGATATGACTTAATAACTTACTTGAGCACTTGAACATACCGCTTTACAGACACTGGGTTTCTGTGTGTCTTTCATTCCATCTCTCTCTCTCTCTCTCTCTCTCTCTCTCTCTCTCTCTCTCTGTCTGTGTGTGCGTATCTCTCTCTCTTCCTCTTTTTCTTCCCCTCTTTTCTGAAGAGAAGAAAAACTAAAAAATTTAGTTATCTAAGAAAGTTTAAGGATCTTTAAGTGAACTCTACAATAAGTCTCTTGAGTCAATGCTACTCCTAATTAATGTGAAGGGGATACTCTAAGAAAGACTTCTGTGAATTCCACACCAACAGAAGTATCATTTCCATTCACTGCAGAAGCTGTGGCTTCATGGTTTTATGGGGAAAGAGGGAAGTCCCAAAGCTTGTTGATGTTCATGGATCTTGTGGTGTCCACTAGTTTAATCCTGTTTTCTCTTCAAAAGGAAACAGTTACAATTCCTCATTTTGGATATGTTTATTGACATTTATTCACTTGTTGAAGTATACAGTTGACTGGTTTTCAATATATTTATAGAAGAAGGCATAATTTAGTAGTCATTTCTCAGCATGTTCCCTCCTCCATGAATAGCCCTTATCTGTTGTTGTTGTTGTTGTTGTTGTTAGGTGCCGTCAACTTGGTATCCGACTCATAGCAACCCTCATAGGGTTTTCAATGGCTGACTATTTCGGGATTGCCTTGGGAGTGGATTGCCAGGTCCTTCTCCCATTTTTGTGGTGCTGGGAATTGAACTCGGGACTTCAGAGACTGCAGTGCAGTGCTCTACCAACTGAGCTAAATCCCAGCCCCAGCCCTTATCTACCATAGGCAAAAACTAATCTAATTATTTTCTCCAAGATGAATTTCATTACTTTATAAAAATCATAAGTAGAAACATACAATGTGGATTTCTGTGGCTAGTTTCTTTCAATTAGCCTATCATTTGCCCCTGTTGTAGCATGTATCAATATTGTCTTCTTGTTGCCAAGTAATATTCCAATTTAGAGGTATGATACATTTTGTTTATCACTTAAACAGTTAATAGACATTTGGGTTGTTTCCAGTTTTAAGACATTAAGAATAATGCTGACCTAAGAACGTAGTACACAATTTTGTGTGGAAGTATTTCCTGTTTTCTTGTATAGACACTTGGGCGGAGAATTGCTAGATCGTGTGGTAACTCTACATTAAACATTATGAGGAATTGCAAAAGTCTTCCAAAGCAGCTGCACCAATTTACTTTTCCACCTGCTATGTATGAGGGACCTATAGCCATAGCCCCTTGGTGTCTAATTTCCTCAGATCTCAGAAGGTAGGCAGGGTCAGGGCTGGTTAGTACTTGGATGGAAGACAATCAGCCATTGAAAACTTTATGAATAGCAGAGAAGCACTGACAATTTTCCTAGGCACTGGGACAGTGTCAGATATTGTTTCCTCTGTTGTACATAGGGTTGCTGTGAGTGGGACCCCACTCGAAGACACCTAACAAAAACAATAATATATGAGAGCTCCAATTCATCTGCATTTTCATCAATTCTTGTTATCTTCTCCTGGAGTGGTATCCAGTTGGGGTACTAGTTTGCATCACCTTAACTAATGTGGCTGGAGTTTAGCTCTTTGGTAGAATGCTTGCTTTATGTACTCTGAGGCCCTGGCTTCTATCCCTAGCACCACCAAAATAGGAGAAGAACCTGGCAGCTTGCTTCTAAAACAATCAGCCATTGAAAACCCTATGAATAACAGAGAAGCACTGACATAGTTTGGTTCACCGCACAGTGCCAGGGAGTGTTTCTGTTGTACATAAGGTCAACATGAGTTGGAATTGAATTGAAAGTATCTACCAAGAAGAACTAATCTGGCTGGGAGTGGTGGCGCACGCCTGTAATCCCAGCGGCTTGGGAGCCGGAGCCAGGAGGATCGCAAGTTCGAGACCAGAGGAAGTCTAGGTAACTTAGTGAGACCCTGTCTCAGAAAGTAGAGAAAAAAATAAAAGGGCTGGGGGTGCAGCTCAGTGGTTCACCACTTGCAAAGCATGCAGGCGGGAGGCCCTGGGACCAACCCCCAGTACCACAAAAAAAAAAAAAAAAAAAAAAAAGAAGAAGAACTAATCTTCCTTTGAAAATATCTATTCAAATATTTTGCCACCCTTATTGAATTATTTTTCTTTTTACCATTGAACACAATAACTTCATTTTATTTACAATAGACTATTTCTCAGAACAGTTGTTGAGCAGACTAGTCTCTGTATATTTTCACCTCCCCTACAAAGTTTCCTTTATTGATAGCACCTTAAGCTATAATGATACACTTGTTACTACTAATAAAATGAAACTGACACATTATTATTATTATCCACAGTGTATTCATTTTTTATATTTTACTGAATACACGCAGTTTGTGAAACCACCACTAAAATAACATTTCCATGGTTTTACATTTCATAATTACTTATGATTCCTCAGAAAGGAAGCAGGAGAATGGGATTCTGAAGATAACAACATCTGAAGGGCCTTCCTATGCCTGGGCCACAGATGCAGCTAATGAAGGCTGAACATCAGCCTTGTCCTCATGAGCCTCTTCCAATGTCCTGGTTGGGACCATAGCAATTATAATCAGTTGAAGACATGATTATACTCTTTTTAACTTAGAAAAATGAAGTTTTTGTATATATTTTGTAAAAAAAGTCTGTAAGAATTACAATTTTAAAGCTTTAAACCCATAAAAGTTGAATAGACTACCAAACCTTCCTCTTTATACTGTAATACAAGACAATACCAACTGGAATTGACATCAAATTTGTTGTTATTCTTTAAACATTTTAACTTAGTATATTTTTAATTCTCAATAAAATTAAAGGTTTCCAATTAGAAGAGACTCATTATTTGGAGGTCTTATCAGAGGGATAGGAAAAATGTCAGTCTTTTACCCATTAATCATCCTGAAGAGAAATGTGAAATCCTCAGGTAAAAACAGAAGGCAGTACAGAATCAATTGCACACTGCTCTTTCAGGTCCTATCATTTCTGTTTGAATATTATCACTCCTTATGAATAATACTAATCATCTCCAAGGCACTTATAAAGAAACTTCAAATGTAATGTTCATCAAAATATTTCTTATCTTTTTTAAGCACAATATTCATGTCTACTTAGCCTAATGACATATTTCTTCTGAACCTTCTTTTTCAATATTTTTTTTTTATTTTTTACTTTTTAGTACTAGGAGGTAGAACCCAAGGGCTCACTCATACTTTACAAGTGCTCTGCCCATGAAATGCACCCCAACCTCTTTTTTACATTTTTTAACCTTGAGACAGGTTCTTGCTAAGTTATGCAGGCTGCCTCTGGCTTGGAATTTGCTATCCTTCTGCCTCTGCCTTCCGAGTCACCAGGATTATAGGTGTGCACCTCCATCCCCTTTGGAAACTTAGTTTTTAATAGTACATTGCCACAGTGCAAGTAATTTTATCTTATAATTATGGTGAATTGTATTAATTATTTCATATGGTTTCCAGAAAGCCTAGGTCTAAAATATAAGACATCCATCAACTGGGTTAACCTGAACTAATTTTTTTGGGGGGGTACTGGAGGTTGAACCCAGGGCCTCACGCTTGCATGCTTTGCAAGTGCTGTACCACTGAGCTGCATCCTCAGTCTTTTTTTTTTTTTTTTTTTTTTTTTTTTTTTTTTTTTTTTTTTTTTTTTACTTTCTGGAACTTGCAATCCTCCTGCTTCTGCTTCCTGAGTTGCTGGGATTACAGGTATGCACCATGGTGCCCAGCAGCCTGAAATAATTTGATTATCTTTTACTCTTAAATTCAGGATAAGGAAACTTCTTTTATATGATTTCACAACTTAAAATCTATTTTGTTATAATGCATGTTATAAATAAAATATTATTAGTAATTAAGTAATACATGTAATTAAATTTGAGTCATAATACAAACCCAGCTTGGATTTGCTCACTGGTTTTCTAGAACAGATTTGAAGTTGAGAAAATTTGCCTTAATTCCATTGTATTATTTTTTGAGCTTCTCTCATATATTTTGGCCTGCAGCCATAGCCCTGTGACATCCGATCTCATCAGATCTGGAAAGCTAAGCAGTGTCAAGCCTGGTTATTACGTGGATGAGAACACCAGATGCTGTAGGCTTGGGAGATGACACAGCAACCCACTCCCAAAAAACAATCAGTCATTGAAAACCCTATGAACAGCAGAGAAGCACTGACAATAGTGTTTCTCCTATTGTAAGTAGGGTAGGTATGAGTAGGATACCAACTCCATGAGAGCACCTAACATCAAGAAGTATATTTTGGTTAGAAGTTTCCTATTACTCCATCTTCTGAGATTTTCTTTGTCTATAGTTACTGCCATTTCTGATGTTAGTTTCTATGACTGAGCTGTTTAACATCTTTGTTTTTTTATCAAGTATAAAGTTCTCTTTATTAACCCCTCAAGGCTCACCTACACACTACTAATCTATCAATTCTGAGGGCTACTTTAAATAGTTTACCTATAATTGTATTGTGTTTGGATTTAAGTTTCTGATCCTAACTTTTTTTCCATACATTCATTATGGTTAGACTAGCATTGCATGTTTTTTAATCAATATTTTGCTGAATTTTCTAACATCAGCTTCTGTGCAAATTGAAACCACTCCTGTAATCTAATACTTTTTGGCAACCTGTCAAATTCTTACCATGCCATTTAGTCTAAACTTGATTATATCCCATTTTTCTAGCCAGCACTTAGTTGTGCACTCTAAATAGAAGAATTACATTCTAGCACTTGCATAATTTCAAGAGATTGCTTATTTAGACAACCTTGCTCACTGTGCCTCAAAATGATGGATTGTGTTTCATTGGTTCAGGCCCAGGATAAAGACCTACCTAAAAATAGGTTTTTGCTAAAACCAAAAATATAGTCTATTTTGATCACCTTCTGTTCAGCCAAGGTTACAGCAAGCCCACAGAATCACAATACTCATCTCCTTATTCTTCCTCACATGGGCAGAATGAACAAATATGGAATTTATTCTCATGATAGAAATTTCTGTTTAGAAAGCAATGACTATTGTTCCCATGCAGGAAAGGCAGAGAAATTTTACCAGCTCAAATGTATCCCATGTTTCATCTCAAACCTCTGATAAAGGAGTGACCAACCTCATCTAGATCCAAGACCAAGCTGCTTGTCTTTTTGTCACTACTTTTGCTTTTGCCACATCTCAAGACAGAAAAATGAGATCTTATTTTTTTTCTGGAAATCTCTTTTTTCCCTTTTTGTGTCTCTTTTTATGGAGCATTCACTGTCATAAAATTAAAACAATATTTTGTTTTGTTAAACAAAACATTAAAATTGGCAATATTATCATAGTTTCATTTATTTTTAGTGTTCTTGTAAAAGAGACACATTTCTTCAATGACAGTTCTGTCTCTGTAATCTGTGCATATTTTATGCAAGAAAGTTGAAAATGTTCTTTCGACCAAGTATTTCCAGAATTTAGTCACTTTTTAAATCCTATAATATACTTATTGATTTTTAGAGAGAAAATAGCCTAGCCAGTGGCTTCCTTGTTACTTTAAAGCAAGAGTTGTGTGTATTTGAACTAATAACTGAAAATAAGGGGCCTATTCTTTGGACGCTGAACAATGAATACTAGGAATGGAAATATTCTTAACTATGAGGCTGGTTTGCTACAAGTAATTGATGGCAACATTTCAGGAGCTGAGCTAATAAGATGGAGAGGAGACATAGATACAAAATTGTAGCAGACAGATCCTTTAAATAGTTTACTATTACACAGTCTACATTCTTTTTATACTACAGATCACTAAAATCATCATATTAGTCTGCTGCTCTCATAGATGTCTTTTATGATTAATGATCAGAAGCCATTATAATAAATATAAGAATAGAGAAGAATATTCTTTTCAAGGTTTTGGCATATATCATAGCTCTGTAATACTCAAATGGCAACAGACCTGAAAACAGCTTTGTGATATGACTGTAATTTGTTCTGGATGTTCCATCATAAACATTGTCCTTCCTGAGGAATGACCTTTGTGATGGTTGCACTCTACACAATATAGTGTTAGGAATAGAATTCATACTGGTGCAGTACATTAAATCTCAACAAAATGAGGGTACAAAATGTGCAAGACACATTGTAAAATGAAAATAATTCTTTTGGAATTGACCCAATTGATAACCAAGGAGAGATCAGCTTATATTTCAAAATCAAATCTTAGTGGCTTAATTTATCATGAGTATATTTCTTGCTCATATCAAGTATAATTTGAGTTTGTTAAATTTCTGGGCAACTGTCTCTCACATATGTCTCATTCACTCAGCCACATCAACCTTCTTACTCCTTTATGTCAAATCATAAATTCTTGAACACCACTGAGGAATGAGTAGAGTATGAGATGCTCACACTTTTAACTACATAGAACTGCAAAGGACACAGGTCCCTTCTGTTTTCAGACCATTAGTTGATATTAGGCATATTTCTCACTAACTGCAGGAGAATTGAAAAATGTGGCCCACTTAAATGCACTAAAATTGACTACTAAAAATATGTGCTATACTAATAGAAATCTGAGATGGTTTTCAGATTTAGCTGGTCTTTTCCTTAAAAAACTAATGTTTATGCTTGAATTTTAAAAAAGTGACGCTATGTACAATAGAATGAAAAACATATTATTTTTGACAGTGCTTCCCTGCTATCTATAGGGTTTTCAATGGCTGGTTGTTTTAGGAATGGGTTATCAGGTCCTTCTCCCACTTTTGCAGTGCTGGGGATTGGACTCAGGACCTCAGGGCATTTAGAGCAAGAATTCTACTAACTGTGCTAAATTCCAGCCCACATATATTGACCATATTGTTGGATATGGTTTGCTAATATTTTCAGGATTTATAGCCTAATTTATTTCTTTATTTAATTATTTACTTAAATTAACAAATAACATTTTGTGCTTTGTATGTGCTCATTGAAATTTTCTTAGTTTCATTTATTTTTCAGTTTCTTCTACAAAGATTTTTACCAGCTTTGTAGAATGCCAAGAAGGGTGATTTCTCTTTTTTACCAGTGTTGAATGATTTGTAGAATATGGAATTACATGTATCTTGAGTGTTAGAATTTAGTGAGGAAATCATGGACTTGTGTGTAGATCTCTGTGTGTTTATATACCTTATTTATTATTATTGATGCAATTTAATTGTAATAGATCTATCAGATTCAATCTTTCTATTTCTTCTTTCAACTGTTTTTGAAAATTAATTTTATAGATGTGTCCATTACATCTAGATTTGCAAAGCTCTTTCATTTATAATATCCCTATTTTATTCTTGATTTAATTTTTAAACCTTATTTCTGGCTTACTTTCTTCTCTTTTCCTTTTTCTGACTTTCTTTTTCTTTCTTGTAAAAATTTGACATCATATTGGTTTTCCACTGAATAAAATTTGACTGTGTTGAGACATTCCATCATATGTTTTGTCTACATTTTTTGCTACTTGATATTTTCCACATTATATTTTCTACATTATGTCCTACCACATGGGCTGGGATTTAGCTTGGTTGGTAGAGTGCTGCTCTATGCTCTCTGGGCTTGCTTCCCAGAACTAGAAAAATGGGAAAAGGACATGGCAACCCATTCCCAAAACAATCCTGACCAAATCAGCCACTGAAAACCTTTTGAACAGTAAAGAAGCACTGACATCAGTGTCGGGCATGGCCCAGTATTGGGGAGTGCTTCATTGTTGTACCTAGGGTCACTATGAGTTGGACACAACTCTGTAGCACCTAACAACAACATCCTATCACATAGGGAGATTATTTTGCAGTTCGTTATTTATTCTGATAGGAATCTCCTTTTCTAACTCTATAAAATTCATCTCAGCTTTTCATATTAAAAATATATATGTAGAATTTGTTGTCATTGTTGGATGCCATTGAGTCAGGTCCAAACCATAGCAACCCTTTGTAAAATAGACAAAACACCACTTGACACGGTGACATGACCGACATTATTGTCAGTGCTTCTCTCTTCTGTTAACAGGGGTTTTGATGGCTGATTGTTTTGAAAGTGGGCTGCCAGGTTCTTCTCTGAAGCCTTAAGCACCCATTATTCCCAGGCAGTCTCCCATCCAAGTACTAAAGAGACTCCATCTGCTTAGCTTCTGAGATCTGATGAGATCAGGGTGGTATGGCCATAGACCATGAATATATTAGCCAACATAATTTTTGTAGAAAGTTTTTGAGACAATAGAATAAAAGAACAAGCACATTAAGGCTAAAAGGTGAGTATAAATCTTTCATGAATTATTAATCTAACAAACAGGCAGATAGAAAGATAAATTAGATAGAGAGATGATAGATAGGCAGATAGGTAAATCATTTTAAAACTACAACCACCTTGTAGTTGAAATATTATAATTCCAGCCTCTTTTCAACTAGAAGTTTGTAATAATTAACCTTATAGAGTGGTCATAAATGGATGTCTTTATAAATTCTACCTGCAATTTATGAAAGACCTTCCTTTTGAAAATTAAATCAAGATAATTTCATTCACAAAAAAATATATTTTTCCATCACTTTATCTGTGGAAATATAGTTGGAGCTGGAGAATTAAGACTGTTTCATTTTATGACCAGGAATGTATTGGAAGTCAATTGGTTTATATAGATAATGTAAGTCTTAGTGGATTGGCATTGTTTTCTTTTAAAATCCTTATCTTTGTATCTGGTATTATTCAGCAAAAGGGAATAAGGGAGAAGCAGTGTTCAGTTTACCTCTGATAAACATTTTAAACAAGTTTTTTGTTTCCTTTGGGAAATAATATTCCTAAAACAGATATAGTGCTCCCCTTCAATCTACCATTATTGGTCTATAGTTAAAATGATTGAACTCAAATATCTTATTATAAATATAATAATTAGCATCAGTACCTCTTCCAAACAAACTATCCATTGTCCACAAAATAGCAAGAAGTCATGCTAAGCATGAAATGATGGCTTAAGGTGAGTTAGTACACTACAAGAAAGTAGAACAATTTTCTCTTCAATTTTAGTAAAGAAAAGTGGTTTTTCAGATTTACCTGCGAAATCTCACAAAACTGAAAAGAAAATAAGATTGAAGGAAAATTCAGAGATGATTTCCAATAACCATGTGATAGGAATGCTCAAAATACTATTATCTTCTGAATGTATGTGCCCAATATTTTTAAATGAGTAGCAAAGAAACTTTCCTGTTACTTGGGGAGTTTAATTTTCTCTGTCTTATTGATATTTCCTTATTTTTACCTTTTCTTGCACTGGGGATTTATTAAAATGTCTGATTTGCTGAGGGGACCATTTTACTCAGATGCTATCATCACTTTGTTTGTTTGTTTGTTTGTAATATATAACCACATATAACTAGTTTGTTTTCGTGTGCTCTTAAAGTTAAGATTCAGGTAACGAGCATACTTCTTTTAATTAAACAATACATTCTTTGTCTTTTAGGCTAACATACTACTGAGTTGAATATTTACATTTTCAACATAGAACTTAAATTGGTCTTTTATGTATATACATGTTTAGATAATACATAATATTACATGTGAAATACATTGTTTAAATTAATTTGGCTCTTCTAAATATCCAATTGCTGTATTGTTTTTATTCCTATGAAAATTAGATATTGATTTTTCTGTATTTCCCTTGATACATATTTAGCGTTAATGAACAAAATTGTGTGTATTATGTTATTGAGTTCACTCTGTAACACATAAGACAAGTTTTGATGCCAAAATAATATAAGCAAGTACATTTGATACAGGAGAAAGACATGTAAATCCACTCCTGAAGCAATTCTGAAACAATCGGCCATTGAAAACCCTGTGAGGATAGTTATGAGTCAGACCCAAGTTGATGGCGCCTAACAACAACAATAGTATACTTGATAAAGGCATCTGTTTCGCTTTAGTGAAGTATTAGAGATTTCGGTGTTAGTACAAGAAGACTATTTCAGTTTTTCTCTTCTTTTAGTATTTTTGCTGTACATGCAGAATAGTTTCTTATCAAGGAAAGTAAAAGGATTAACTTGACTAAAACCCAGTTAAAATGCAAATGAAATGAATTTCTGGGCAATAAAGAATGCATTAAGCTGGAACCCTAATGAACACATAATAGTAAAAAGTCGCTGGAATATTTTATGCACCTCTATCTATCTCATCTTTATGCTCATTTATATGTAACGCTTCCAATAATTTTAGAGGCTTTGCATTTCTGTTTGCCACAAACATGATTAACAGCTTTATTGCTGCACGTTATCCAGAGACAAGATTGGAACCTACTTCACTTCACTCTCTGGAAACAGAACCAAAATAAGAAAAAAAAATGTATCTGGCTTCTATGGTTCATGTTATTTTCACAGGAATTACCAAAATTCATTATTGTTGTTGTTATTAGTGGTAGTATGTAAATTGACAAAGCATCCTTATGAAACTTTCATTATTATCAAATCAACATTCCATTTGAATGAAAATAATATTTATATAACATTAATGTATTAATTATTAGGATAGTGACTAGGGAATGGTTTCTCTGCATAAACAGAGACACTGACACATTGACCTCTGCTATCCCTTTGTGGATAGAGCTGGCCATTTATGAGCTAGAGTAAAGTCTTCTTAATGGCAATGGATTCTGCCATTGATGAGATAAGCCAGAGTTTAAGCAAACAGAACTAGGTCATTTCTTTTACCTTGTTAGACCTATTCACATTTTGCTCAAAGGCTTTTTAAAAATTCAGAGGATTTTAATATATTATACTATAAAATAATTGTGTAATCTATTATTATAATAGATCATAAAAGAGTATGGTCATTAGAAGTAAGCATTATTCCAGAATCATAAAATGTTAATAAGTGTTCAAGGTCAAGAAAATAGTGGATAGGTTGAGAGTTAAATCTACAGGAGCTGGTACATTGAGAGTTGAAATAGCTGCAAAAGATTCATGAAGTCCGTTTTATGCCAAGAACAGTATCCTTGAAACTAATTTAAATGATTAATTTTCCTTTTTTCACATTCATCCTTTAGAAAGCATATGGTATAGCCTCAATGATTATAGCAATAAAAAGGACCATTTACTAGTCATGGCAATGTTGTGAGTATAAGATGTAAGGTCATATAGAGCAAAAGAGAGAAGTCTTGACAATAAAAGCCATAGAAATGTATCATTTAATGTGCATTATCCACTTTATGTACAGTATGCTTTTGGTATTAAAAGAAAAAGAAAGTATTCTGGCCTCTACCTCGTGCTCTCATCTACTACCAGAGAGAAAAATATCATTGAATTAACTGGGGCAAGTGAATTACTGAGTGGGTGGCACCATCTCCTTATTCAATTTGATAGACTCTTTGCAGACTTTCTCCTTTTGAAGCCAGAATATTAACTTTGCCAGCAGCTTCACGGATGAAAGATCCTTTATCAAGTATATACTCTGTCCTTCAGAAAACACAAAGCGCAGTGCTGCCTGGTGACTCACAGAGCACTTTAAATAGCAGAGTAAATGTAACTCTTTCCGTGTCCTATTTAAGTTATTCTTTCCAGAGTTAAAATTGAACTGTTATTGTATCATAAAATATGTACCTATGCATTCATTTATATTTATAAGGCCATGGAGAACGTAATTTTAGAGGTTTTTTGGAAAAATAAGTTCTATTCCAATTCTGCTTAGGGTAATGTTCCTTCCTTCCATCTCTGACTACTTTTCTATGGTTCTTCCCTATTATCAAAAAATCCCAATGTGAATATGTATTTATTATGCTTACATGAAGCAGCTATACTTTGTTTCTATGAAATATGTCTTTTTCTGATTTGTAATACAGTTGTTTATGATACTCTGCTAGTTCAGTCATTAGTGGTGGCTCTTGGTAAATTGTGGGTAGATTATTGGCTCAGAAACCAGATAGTTAGAGGCCCTGCACTAAACACCACCAGGGTTTAGCATTCTACCACTTTTCCCTCTCATACCCTTGCATGGCAAATATCAAATAGTTAATTCTTTTTTAAGAAGAGAGGGTAATTTCTCTTTGTTTTAGTATAAGCTATTTGCATAATACCATACCAAAGTAAGTGGTTCTAATGTATTTATTTCTCTCTAGAAAATTGATGTAATACATATTCATATATTTTATTTAATAGTAGACTCATATAGTATAAAGAGGAACACAGACTGTAATATATTATTATGACTACATTCATGTATGCAGTTTGAATCAAATTACATTTTAGGGAGATTGTAGTGAGCTATGATAATGGAATAATAGTTGCAACAATTTAATAAATTATTTTAGTGAAAAATTTTTTCTCATAACAGAATGTTTTCTAGGTATTTGGGATTATTATGAACACTGTTGTTTGTTCTTC
Organism: Pedetes capensis; assembly: GCA_007922755.1. Lineage (NCBI taxonomy): Eukaryota > Metazoa > Chordata > Mammalia > Rodentia > Pedetidae > Pedetes > Pedetes capensis. Next base: position 18,393 of record VMDO01008615.1, read on the forward strand.
TTGGGTACTGTAGAGTTAGGTTCAACTCACAACAGAATAAAACCCCTGGACAATGCCATTCCTGGCACTATGACAGTGCTTCTCTGCTATTTGTAGGGTTTCTGATGGCTGGTTGTTTCAGGAGTGAGCTGCTAGGTCCTTCTCCCAGTTTAGGGGTGCTGGAGATCTAACCCAAAGTCTCAGAGTGTGTGCAGAACAAGCACGCTACCAGCTGAGCTAAATCCTAGCCCCACATTATGAACACTAGATGTATTTAAGTAACTTGCATTATTGTTCTTGTTCTTGTTGTTGTCAGGTGCCATCGAGTTGTTTCTGCCTCATAGTGACCCTTATAGGGTTTCCAGTGGCTGATTGTTTCTAGATTGCTTTGGGAGTGGATTGCCTTGTCCTTCTCCTATTTTTGCACTGCTGGACATCAAACCCAGCTCCTGAGAAAGTGAAGCTTAGCACTCTATCAAGTGATCTAAACCTCAGCCCAAGTAAATTGCTTAGGACTTTGTTATATAGGATAAAATATACATAAAGAGAAATACATTAAAGTTATAACAACTTATAAAATCATCTGGATGATATTTAAAAATTCCTGATTGATATAATTACCTAATAGTCAATGGAAGTAAGTTAAATTTAACTCAGGCATCCTTTCTAAAATATCTAATTTAATGTATCAGGCTAATTTAACAAGCATAAGTAATGGGTTTAACTCAAGAGCCCCCATGTGCAATAGCTTATGTTTAGCATGGAATTATGATATCATTAACAATATGAAACTTTCATGTCCCTAATGGGTAGATGTGAGAATAGTTTTTCTGAGAATCCCAAGCTTCTTATTATCTTCTCATGCCCCTATTTTCTAGTTCCCTCATTCATGTACTTTCCTCCTAAGCCATCTGCAGCAGACACCTGACCCAGACCCTCCGGCATGTACCCATCCTAAATCATTCAGGTACCTGAGACAAAGAGCTTTTACTATATAGTACTAGCGGTATCGATGTCTCACAGTGCCAAACATCTAGGGAATGTTAACTCATCTTCCCTACTGTATTCTGCCTTCCCATTTTCACAATGAATATTATCCCACCCAAAGGCTGGTCTTCTCCACAGGAAAAGACAATGTCAGATTTTCAGGCATCCCAAACTTTAAAGCTTCTAGCTGGAACCTACTTGATTTTGATCAAAATGGGGGATGGAATCTTTTCTTCAAAATACACTGCATCATCTAGGGGGTAATCCCTTACAGATGCTAATGTTTCTCCAGATATCCCTGGACTATAAGCAGGGTGACATGAGTGATAGAATGACATGGAGGTGTGGATTATCAACAAAGCAGTAGGCAGTTTCTATACCTACTGTATTATGCTGAGAGAGAAAATTAAGCCAAAATAAGTAAGAGATGTCATATGTCTGCTTTGAGAAAGAATGAATGAGGTGTCATAGATGAAAATGAAAATCTAACCCTTGTTAACACTTAGAAGGAAAGAGAGAGGAAATGATTGAAATCACAATTATTGTTACAAGTTGCTTGAATTTGTTTGTATCTTAATGGCAGAGAAGAAAATCCAGGTGTTTCTGTCCTATTTGGTCTTGCAGTTTTCTTGACTACTGTTAATGATTACTTTTTCTCACTCAGCTTTTCTTCCTATCTTCTCTCCTTTCTTCACTGTCTCCTGTAGGATTCAGGCAATAGGCTCACTCAAGCTTTTTTCCACAAAATATTTCCTCCTCTAATTTTCATTTCCTTTTTCTCTTTGTGCAAATATGACATCTTAGTCCATAACTTGGCAGTGTGTCTTCCACATTCTAGATAAAACCTACATGGGTTGTTAGCTAGAAGGCTGTCAAGTTTTGCCATTTGTCTTAAATATACCATGGTAATAGATGATGAAAGCTGTACTAAAAACTGTGAAGAATGGGAATACCAGAGCACCTAATTATACTCATGAGGAATTTGTAGATGGATCTGGAGGCAGTTGTTCAAACAGTAAGGAAATACTGTCTAGTTAAAGTCAAGAAAGGTGTATATCAGGACTGTATCTTTTCATTTATCTCTTCATTTTCTGTGATGAGCAAATAATCCCAGAACCTGGAATTTATGAAGACTATGACATCATTTTTAGAGGAAGACTCATTAACAACTGTATTATACAGATGGCACACTTCTGCTTGTTGAAAGTGAAGAGGATTTGAAACATTTTCTGATGAAGATCAAAGAACACAGCCTTCAGTATGGATTGCAACTCAACATCAACAAAACAAAAATCCTTACAACTGGGTCAGTATGCAACTTCATAATAAATTCAGAAAAGATTGTGGTTGTCCGTAATTTTGCTTTGCTTAGTTGTACAACCACCATCTGTGGAAGCAGAAGTCAAGAAATCAAAACATGTATTGCATTGGGAAAAGCTATTGCAGAAGACCACCTTAAAGTATTGAAAAGCAAAGATGTCACATTGAAGATGAAGGTGCGCCTGACTCATGCCATGGAATTTTCACTCACATCATATCGTTGTGAAAGCTGGATATTGAATAAGGGAAGAATTGATGTTTTTGAATTGTGGGGCTGGAGATCAATATTGAGTATATCATGGACTGCCTAAAGAACCAACAGATTTGTTCTACAAGAGTGCAACCAGAGTGCTCTGTGGAAGAAAGGATGGCTAGACTTCATTTTATGTATTTTGGACATGTTGGCATGAGGGAACAATCCCTAGAGAAAGACATCATATTTGGGAGAATCACAGATCAATGAATTAAAAGGAAAACTCTCAAATAGGTGGGAAAATCATCAAATAGTGTCTACAACAGTGGGTTTAAACATAAATAAGACCATATTCCTGTCACAGAATAGGGGAGTGTTCCGTTCTGTTGTACACAGAGTCACTATGGACAGCACCTAACAACAACAACAACAACAACAACAACAACAACAACAACAACAGCAGCATACTTAGAAAAGTTTTTAAATAAAATTTTGTATGTAATGGGATGAAAAGAGTAAAAGTAATATTCTGACACCCCTATATGGATTTACATTTAATTTGTAAAACCTAACTTTGAGTAATGTATTCAATTTATACTGATACATTGAAATACACTGAAGGTCATGGAATATCCGTGTATGATCCTAACTATATATAAGTGTCAGATAATATTTTTTGCATGTTTTGGATCAAAATAGAGATAAAGACAGAGCCAGAGATAGACTATGCATATTTGATACAGGGAGAATAGTAGTGTTTTAAAATACCAGAAGAGATATAGATAGCTCTTACCATGTATGGTTGTTGAAATTGTGATGGTAAGGTATTTTTAAGACTATTCATTCTTTCTAATGTTTAATTATGTAAATTTTGTCTCAGAAATAAAGGAGTTTATTTTATATTTTTAAACAATTGAATTGGATGTGACTTACAAATCCCCACCAGAATTGTACTGGTGATAAGTGCTTGTGGTTTCTCTGAGCACTGTCTTCTACCTGGCTTGTTAACATACAGAGTTTTTTTGAAAACTTTTTTTATTTCAATGTATTATTTTTTGAAAATTTTCTGTTATATTTATTCTTCAAAATAGAATATTATATTACATAAATATTCCAATAAATTTAGCAAACATGCAAACAAAATAGGGGGGAAAGTATATAATTACAATATTGTCATAAAATATATCTCAAAGAGTAGTATTTCATTTACTTATTCAACATTTCATATGAATTAATTTTAAATACATTTGGACCTCTGGATGTAAGGTATAGTTTTTCCCTTTATTGCTCTGTATATACCTGGGTTAAATTATTTCATTTAATGTTATTCACTTCAAATTTGTTGTTTAGCTGGACTATTTTACTTTCATTACATAACTCTACACAAGAATTTAGTCTACTCTTACAATTTTTTAATATTATCCAAGGTTTTCCACCTAAATCTTTTGTTCAGATTTCATTTCACATCTTTTTTCAGTAGAATTTATTCTCATGTTTGTAGAACACACATTTTTAATGAAATTGTGCACTCATCATTCTTCCCTTTTATCTACAAGTATTTTGAGTATACAGTCCTTTACAGAGAACTCTTCAGTGATGTCTGTATGTTTCGTGACCCTCTCCATTCTATCCAGAGCAGAAAATGTCTTGGTATAAGATTTACAAGTTTTTTTAATGAAAGAAATACAAATTGGTAACATCCTTCTTTGAATATCCCAAACTCAATTCTTAATTCTGTAATATATAACTTATCGATTGGAAAGCCACTTGTGTGAGATGCCCCCTTTACACTGTTTCTGAACCTCCTTCTCAACTCTCTCTTATTCCAGATGGCGCTTGGGTAAGCAGATCTACAAGGACTCAAGCCTCCTTCATTCACTGAATCCATTTGGCATGCTCGTTGTATCTGTTTGCCATATGCTTCTTGTTCCACAGTTTACCTTTGATGTCATTTTGAGAAACTGTGCCACTTCCAGGCACACACCACCTAAATGATAACGTCTTAATACTATGTGGGTTAAAAATTTGATGGAAGACAAAAGAGACCCGGGGGCAGACTATGCCCGTTTTCCTCCACAAATGGAGACTTCTGGAAGAATGGCTCTAGAACCCATGCCCCTCCTCAAAAAACAACAACAAACAAACAATACAATACAATCAACCATTGAAAACCCTATGGATAGCAGAGAAGTGCTAACAATAGTGTTTCACCTGTTGTTCATAGGGTCACTATGAGTTGGACACCTACTCAAAGGCACCTAAAAACAATAGACACTTCTTGGTTTTATCCAACTTCTTTGGAATGCAGAATCACATTAAAACAGCGGTAAATGTTGTTTTTGATCCGTACTCCTTGAGATTTTACATGCTAGTAACATAGAATAGAATATTTTTACTTTACTTTCTACGCCTAGTTTACGTTCACTTTTGCAGGTAACCTATGCAGAAAATTGTTGTCATAACTGGTCCTACAAAGCAGATCCTTAAGAAGAGTTTGCATTTAAGTTAATCTGAAACAGCAGAGATAAGGATCTCAATGAAGCGAATAAATGTGTCATAATAAACTCTGACATCCAATAACATACAGCTGTTATGACTTTTGCCTGTAATTAATGAAGACAATGTAAAGAGAAATTGAATCATTGAGATGCCCATCTTCTGAGCACTTAAAAGGTATGGGAGAAATAAGAATAAGTATGATAAACTGGCTTTGTTTAACTAAATGAATGTCTTGAAAGATTAAAACATTCAGAGCAAAGCAGCAAAATTCAAATAAATGGATACTGAGAAGGACACAGGCCCTCCAAGGCAACTTTTAAGCAATTTCTTATTCCCTGTAGCCACAGAGAAATATGTGCTAAAAACCAGGACAAGATTCAAAATATAAAAGTAGTATCCCTGCCAAGATATCTTGGCAAACTTCTCATGTTAGTCAGGGTACTCTGTAATACACACACACACACACACACACACACACACACACACACACACACATATATACATATATATATACATACATATATATATATATACATATACATATATATACATATATATGTATATATACATACATATATACATATATATACATATATATATATATGAAACTCATACTTGGAATCAGCCATACAGGTGACAAACCTGAGAATCTTAACCTCTAAATGTCCCTTGAATGCTGGACAGTGTTCAAAATATGTACTTTTCAGTTCAAGGTAATGAAAAATTTTGTTTTTAATAGGATTAAAGTCTGAATAACACTAATAGGAAGTAATCTAGACCAGAAAAATTACTGACAAAGCCTGAGGGTAATGCAGGACATATGAATGAGGAGAAGGGACATGATGTATTTTAACTACCACCTGTGAACAGTTGCAATGATGATTTTCTTCCTGTCTCATATATGAAGAGGAGGATTTATCCTTTCATAAAAATGGAGTACTCAGATTTTTACATAAGAGATTGAAGAAATGGAGGAAATGAGAAACCTTATGTCTCTCATGTGTCTTTCATCTTGTCACGCAGTGGGGGCTTGCATGTTACTGTGATGCTGAAAATTATGGTACCCATATTTGGGTACCCTCAGGGCCACCCACGGGAGATAGATTACAGCTGAGCTTCCAGACTAAGACAGACTAGGGAGAAGGACCTGACAACTCATTCCTAAAACAATAAGCCATTAGAAACCCTATGAACAGCAGAGAAGTACTGTCAAATAGAATGATGGAAAATGAGCCCCTCAATCTAGAAGGCATTCAAGAAATGACTGAGGATAAGTTGCTTCCTCAAAGTAGAGTCAACCTTATTGACAAGCATGGAGTAAAGCCCCTGGGACCTCTTTTGGCCAATGTAGCACAACTCAAAATAAGAAGAAACATAGTGGCTACAAAAAAAGGCTTAAACATAGAGATTATGTGAAAGGCTCAGTGTCGGGGCGTGTTTTTCTGTTTTACACAGGGTTGCTGTGAGTCACGTGTGACTCCACAGCACCTAACAAACGTTACAGGGAGCAAACTGCATCAGATGCTCCAAGTAAAGCATTTGTATCTATTTCACCTCACCTATCTTTTGTTCCAGCTCCTTCAGTTGGCCTTGCTGACACAGGTATAACTGAATTGTGCCTGACCTGCTACTATAAAATTTCTCTTACTTCGTTTTCTGGAATTCATTCTTGATGCCATTATGGGACATCATTATGTGTCCTCAAATAAACTGTATTTGAGAGTAGGAGTTGATGGCAATGCCGCCATGTCTCTTACAAATGAAAGATAAAAGTCAGTGGATAAGTCATTCTCACTTTCTTCCTGGTGATTCATATTCCCGAGCTGTACTTTCTATGGTTGATATGGTATGTCCCTACAGTTTGGAAAGTTGGTCAGTTATGGTGGCATCCACCTTGGTAAAACCCTCTTGTACCAGGCTTCCCTCTAGTCCTTCAGTCTTCTGCTGTTATTCTCCTGTCCTCTATAATTGTATGATTACTGAGGAAATAATCCCTAAATTCTTTGCTTCAGATTTCACTTTCTAGGAAAATCAGATTAGGACATTCACAAATACAATTAAATTAATTACTTTAAATTAACAAATAATATTTGTCTTATGTATGGAGAAATACTAAAACTAAACCTGGCTGATTTTTTTAACAAGCTTTGTAAGAAACTGGTATTTCTCATTGTTTCTTATATGCTATTCTCTTTGAAGGACAAATAGAGGATAGCTATCAAAAAACTCTTGTTTCCAGCATTGTACCCACAATAATTACCCATTTGTATTTAATCTAAGGAATATACAAAACTTTATAAAAATTATATTATCATATTACTTGGTACAATGGGAGGAAAACACTGAAAATAGATTCAAAGAGAGAAATTAAATTATTTTACAACTTAGGGAAAATATAAAGAATTGAGTATTATAGAGTGACCAAGATTCTCCTTCTGAAATCATATCTATGTCTTTAATATAATGTTATGGGAAAAATTTCTTAGTCTGAATAGAGTGATTGACTTATGTTTTGCAAATACACTACTATATTAATAAGAGATATGTATGATGTTAGTAGAAAACTTTCTTATTTGGGATATCTTTTATATTTTTTAATTTTATGTAATAAAATTATTATATATAAATCAGATACTTTATTGCAATAATTCATCTGATTTCTTATATTTGCAGTACTTTATCTCTATTAAAGTGTTTTTTTCAAAGAAAATGATCGTCTCTGAAATGATGCTTCATAGTAGATAAATATTCATGTCCTTCCATTACCAAGTGAAAATACTATTTCCTCTTATCAGATTCTTTTAGTGACGCCTACTTTGTTCTTTTTGTGCATGATGGCTTTGGCTATATGTTTTCATTTTGTTTTGTGGATCCATGTAACTTTTAAGATCATTTTTTCTAGTTTTTCAAAATTCCATTGGCAGTTTGATAGAGATTGCAGTCTGTAGGTTGCTCTAGGCAGTATTGGTATTTTAACAATATTAATTCTTCCAGTCTATGAATATGGGATAATTTTCCATTTTTTGTGTCATCTTTATTTCTTTTATCAATATTTTATCATTACAGAGCTCTTTCACCTCTTTGATTAAACTTATTCCTTGGTATTTTACTTTTTGTAGCTTACATAAATGGAGTTGCTTTTTAGATTCTTCCTTTAGATAATCATTACTCTCAAAACCTCATAGAAATAACAATAATGTATCTATCTGTTATCTGTCTATCTAGTATAAGTGAAAAATAATTAGATAGAAAAGCATGAAAGAAACACGTGAAAACACAATTTACCAGAAAGATTTTGCAATTTCTCTGAATATAAAAGGGATTAACATTAAATTCTTAAATTCTGTCATTTCATAGAGAACTCTAGGTACTTGATTCTAACAATTTACTATTATCCACAATTTTCTATGTGTTCTTGTTTCCCTCATTAGGTTACCTTCTTATCTATGGTTGTTGTTGTTGTTGTTAGGTGCCATCGAGTGGGTATCTGACTCATAGTGACCCTCTGTACAACAGGGAAAACGCTATTGTCAGTGCTTCTCTGCTGTTCATAGGGTTTTCAATGGCAGATTGATTTTTGGGAGGGGGTTGCCAGGTCGTTTTCCCAAGCCTACAGCTTCTGGTGTTCCCAGGCCATCTCCCATCCAGGTACTAACCAGGCCCGACCCTGCTTAGCTTCTGAGATCTGACGGGATCAGATGCCACAGGGCTACAGCTGCAGGCCCTATCTATGGTTAGTCCATATGAAACTTTGCACTTAACTCCAGATAAATTTTAACTTTTATGTTGTGTTTTTGTTAGATGCTGTTGAGTTGGGTCTGACTCACGGCAACTCTATGTACAATAGAAAGAAACACTCCCCAACATTGAGCCATGCCTGGCATTATTGTCAATGGCAGATTATTTCGAGAGTGGATTGCCAGATTCTTCTCCCTAGCTGGTAGCACCTGGTATTCCCAGGAGGTTTCCCATTCAAGGACTAACCAGGATGACCCTGCTTAGCTTCCAAGATCAGGAGGGATCAGATACCAGGGTGCTAGACACTCCTTTTTCTCCCTGAAAATATTCAGTTGTTAAATCACAAACCACAAATGCCTGGTCAGTTACTGCATTTAAACCCACATTCCCTCCATAGGACACTGCTGAATAAATTAAACAAGTTTTCTGTCAAGTTGTGTTTTTAGTAAACAACTCAGTCATATTGTTTTGAAAGGTGGTCTAGATTTTTCAAAAGTATCAATACCATAGAAGGAAAAAACTTCAGAAACTTATCTAGACTCAAGCAAAGTAAAAAAGCATGAGAAATAAAACGATGTATGACCTTTGGTTTCTGAATCAAACAACAAACCTTGACCTATAAACTTTATCATTCAAATAGTTGAAAAAATTAATTTTGATTGTATATTGGATAGTAATACTATATATATATATATATATATATATATATATATATATATATATATATATATATATATATATAAATGCTTCTGAGAGTGACAATTGTGTTACAGTTATGTAAAAGTTTCCTTTAAGTTTTAGGCTGGAGAAAAATTTTAACTACAACATACACAGAAAGAAGGGCACAGCTAAAGGGTTGTGCCCAGGCTGCCTTATCTCCCAAGTGCTGGGATTACAGGTGTGAACCACCATGCCTGGCAGGAGGAATTTTAGTAAGTACTTCAAAATCTTTGGAGACTTGTTGCCACAAAATAGAGCTCCTACTGCAGTCAATTCTCAGAATCTACCCAAATGATTTTTAGTAGTTAAAACAATTAATAAAACTGCTAGAAATATTGATTAATGAATCTGGGGCATGGCCTACACATCTGCATTTTAAGCAGAAAAATAGATTTTATTTTTATACAAGGAGTCAAGAGACTGCAAATGGACATTTATACTTTTGTTTTGTTATTTGGTTTTGTTTCTACATGGTTCTATGATAATTCTCAGACTTCACAATTATGTTTTTCTTAACTAGATTGAAAATCTTCATTGTTACTTTGTATTTCAAGATGGCAACTAACATAATGCTCAGAAGGTTTGTAATGCTGTTCAACAATTTATGACTGGAACTTGTTAACTATATATTGTGCCTACACTTACCCATGTTGTTGTTGTTAGGGGTCATTGAGTTGAGTCCAACTCATAGGGACCTTATGTGCAGCAGAACAAAACACTTCCCAATTCTGTGCCAGACACACGATCTTATTTATGTTTAAGCCCATTGTTGCAGACACTGTGTCAATCCATCTAGTGGAGGGTTGTCCTTTTTTTCATTTATCTGCCACTCTCACAAACATAATGTCCTTCTCCAGGGATCAGTCCTTCCTGACTACAGGTCCAAAATATGTAAGGCACAGTCTAGCCATCCTTGCTTCCAAAGAGCACTCTGGTTGCACTTCTTCTGGGACAGATATGTTGGTTCTTTTGGCAGTCTATGGTAGATCCAATATTCATCTCCAGCACCATAATTCAAAAGCATTAATTTTTCTTGTGTGTCCTTTGTTCAATGTCCCACTTTCACAACCATATGATACAATTGAAAATACCATGGCATGAGTCAGACGCACCTTCATCTTCAATGTTACATCTTTTCAATACATTAAAGAGAACTTTTGCCACAGCTTTTCCTAAAGCAATGCATCTTTTGATTTCGTGACTGCTGCTCCCACAGTTGTTGATTGTAGAACCAAGTAAATTGTGGACAACCTCAATCTTTTCTGAATTTATTATGAAGTTGCATTCTTGACTCAGTTGTAAGGATTTTTATTTTCTTGATGTTGAGTCACAATCCATACTGAAGGATATATTCTTTGATCTTCATCAGTTTCAAATGTTTTAAAACTTCTTCACTTCCAGCCAGCAGAGTTGTGTCAACTGTATAACACAGGTTATTAATGGGTCTTCTTCCAATCCTGATGCTGCAGTCTTCTTTATAAAGTCAAGCCTTTCAGATTATTTGCTCAGCACAGAAATTGAAGAGATATGGTGAAAGCATACAACTCTGACACACACCTTTCTCAACTTTAAACCAAGCAATGTTTCCTTGTTCTTTTCAAACAACTGCCTCCTGGTCCATGTACAGATTCTTATGGTTACAATTAGGTCCTTTGGTGTTATCCCTAATTTGTTATGACCCATATCATCAAGTGCCTTTGAATAGTCAATAAAACATAGATAAACATCTTTCTGATATTCTCTGCTTTTGGCTGACAGATATGTGGGGACATCTACCCATAGTGCATTTGTAAATTGGTAAGCAGAGTTGATAGCAAGTCTGCCTAGTTGTTAGAGTAGACGTCAAACCTCATTTTACCTTTGAACAAAACCAAATGATAGAAACCTTAAATAATATGTTTATATCCTCACTTGCACATTTTATTATAGAAAAAACATTGTTTAAAGAAAATTCCTTTATGTTATTGAAGTTTCATGTCCTAAAGTACTGAATTCACACAAATCGTGGTTATTCTTCCGAACAAAAGCCTGTTTTGTAGTTGGTTCTTGAGCACTGGACATGATGACTGCCATCTTGGACATCCTGCCATAGAACACCTGGAATAAACTTAGGACCTTGGCCTGTGCCATGTCAATGAAATAAACAGTACTGTATAGCATAATGAGGTCTATTATAATGCTAATGGAGATATCAACATTCCTTCTTGGAGAGAGGGGAAAGGAAGGGTCTGTGGCCTTCCTTTGAGGTCCAACCACTAGCCCACCTACCCTAACTGCATATGATGATAATTTATATAAAATATGAATGAAGGTGGGACTTGAAGATTATGCAGCTGCCAGTAAGGCTGCTGGGGAATTACACTTGCTCCTATGAGTAGCAACTGCGTTGGAAGGACTTGATGGTGCAGCTTTCCCTGGGGCAGCCTGAGGGAGCTTCTTGGAAGGGCATCATCCCATGGGTGGAGCTATATGTCAACTTTGTCTGCAAGCTACCCACACCCCTGGAAGAAACCCCAACAGGCTCATGGTCCGCTAAATTTGATGTGGTCCTGTCTTTTATCTGTCTGCATTTCTTGAAGATTCATAAAGGCAAATGCTTACTTATACCCCTAATCACATGTGAGTATGTTTGTAAAAAGTAAAGGAAGAAAGAAGAAAAGAAGAAAGAAAGAAAGGCAAAGAAACAAACAAAAAAATAAAAGAAAAGAAAGAAAGAAAGGAAAAGAAAAAGAAAGATCATAGAAAAGCAGGAACAAAACAAAGAACGAATGGGAAGGCAAAAGGAAGCAAAGAGAAGGGAAGGGAAAATATTACTAGTGCAGTTAAATGTGTAATTGATGAAACTAAAATAATCCTAGAATTTCCTTCACAGCAGGGAGAAGATACATAGTGTGCCTCTTGTGTTCAAGTATAGCATTATGTTCTTATCCAAAAGTCTTTCCCTCTATTTAAAGAACCCTAGACAGCTATTTATTTTCCATTATACTCCATTGTGAAGCAGTTTCCTTACCCTGCAGTGAGTTTAAATTAAAGTGCCATATGCTATTCTGAAGAGCTTCTTTCTATAATGCGTTCATTATACTTATAGACACCTTTTCAACTTTTGTTGCGGCTGTTGTAGAGCAGAAGGCAGTGAAATACATGTGTATGCTCATGTGTGTATTTGTACGTGTGTAAGTTTTATTGACCTGTACCTCTACCTTTTCATATGAGTACTTTGAGTATCAAAGAGTATTAAAATATCAATTATTTTCAAATGATTAAAATGTAATATAAATGTACAAAGCTTTTAAGAATCAGATCTAGAGCTTTAGAACTTTATCTAAAGCTTTTATGTCTAATGTAGCAAAGTAAGACATTCTTTAATGTGTTTATGAATTCGTTTTCTAACTTTTTTCAAGGAAGCAGTATTTTCTTGGCATTCATTTGCTATCACCTGATCTCTGATTACTGTGATTTCTTCCTTTCTAGAAAAATTTGTTACTCACCCATAGAAGAACGTGGATTAAAATAATTATGTTAGGGGTTGGAGACATAGCTTAATTGTAGAGCTCTTGTATAATATATATATATATATATATAATGTATATTTATATGATTTGCATATACATGATTTATGAATCTTAGAAAACATTTAGAGTAAGTAGGTAGCTTTGGGGATTTTTGTATCATTAAACTTATAAAAAATTTAATCCATAGAATCCAAGTGTTTTGAAACTTTGTAATTCAAAGCTCTTAAAACAGTTCCTAAGAATACTTTTCTAAAAGTATAAATGCTTTAGTACAGCAGATATTAAATTTGTAGTGCAATTAACTTTGTGAAGTTATAAGTGCATTTCTGGTCATGAACTGGACCAAAATTGTGGGTTGGAGTGGGCAGGGGGGGAAATAATAAATTTGTAGCTTTCTACTATAGAAAAGTGGCCCATGTGTTAATTTCTACACCTTCCTCGTAAAAACAGAGACACAGAGCATTCTCCTACATGGCAGCTAAGGAATTAGATACTGCCCTGTCTTAGCATTGGAATTAATGTTTTCCCTTTACTCCAAAGAATACAGGTTTTTTTTCCTCTCTAGGAGTAAATAAAGCTAATTTAAAATGTTCATTTAAAATGCCTGTCACTTAAAGCAGAGAATTATTATTTTTAAATGAAAAAAATGGTTCTACCATGCTATCTTTGTAGGTGCAAATTCATTAACTTAAATAGTTTCTTTGAGCAATTTTTATTGTTTTTCCAAAAATAAGAATTTTCAGGTACAAAGAAGCCATGGCCATATATTCAATAGATATTCTTCCAATTGTTGTTATTAGGTGCTGATGAAACAAGTACAAGTCATAGTGACCTTATGTACAACAGGATGAAACATGACTTAATACTGTGCCATGCACGTGATCTTTTTATGCTTGAGTCCATTGTTGCAGTCACTGTGTGTCTTCTCATTTTGAGTCATGCAACATCAGCAAATGGGGGTCCCAGTGGCTTTACTCCTTTCCCATCATTAAGGCTGACACTAGTTTGAGGAGTCAAATGTTGTTTAGTTGTCTCTTGAATTCCTTCCAGCTTGGGGGGCTTATTTTCCCACACTATGTTTGACAGTGCTTGTCTGCTATTCATAGGGTTTTCAACAGCTAATTGTTTCAGGAGTGGGCTGCTGGGTCCTTCTTCCTAGTCTGTCTTAGTCTGGAAGCTCAGCTGGAACCTGTCTACCACAGGTGGCCCTGCTGGTATCTGAGATACCAGTGGCATAGCTTTCAGCATCATGGCAACTTGCAAGCCCCTACAGCATGACAAGCTGACAGACACATCAGATAATGGTGAAATTAGCTTTGTAAAAATAATAAATAGAAGATGTATTTCTGTATTGACGGACGTTTAACTAGGTAAACACTGGTTTAAAACATGTAGAGAAGTCTACTTTTCTCTCTTTCACTTAAACCTGCTAAAATGAAATGAGAACACAATTAAAACTACCCTAGACATTTTGAATAACTAATGTGAAATATGGAGGGAGGCTGGGTTCCTTTAATAGACTGATATCCCAATCTGCACGAGTAGACCATACATATTTAAAACAAGAGAACAGAAATGATACCCAAGATGTCAATGTCAAGAAGCAGGTATAGAAAAATTAATATTTCAGGAATTAGAAAATATTAAGGAAATATTTCTCAATATTTCCCAAATTGTGACAAACCTTGAAATGAGGAAAATGTTATTGGAAATACTATCATTTGCACTCCTCTGGATTATCTGTGCTTTTCATTTTTTTTTTTTTTTTTTTTTCGGTACTGGGGGTTGAACCCAGGACCTCCCTTGCACTTGCATGCTCTGCAAGTGCTGGGCCATTGAGCTGCACCCCAGCCCTTTTTTTTTTTTTTTTTTTTTTTTTTTTGAGACAGGGTCTCACTAAATTACTCAGACTGCCTCTGGTCTCGAATTAGCGATCCTCCCGCCTCCGCCTCCAGAACCGCTGGGATTACAGGCGTGCGCCACCACGCGGGCGCTTTTCATTGTTTTTGAGCTATTTTAGAAATCTGTACTGAAACCTAATTCACTGCAACTTATTTTTGTCTCTAGGAAGGCAAATTATGGCCAGCTGATTCTGGCTTTGCCCATATGGAATTTTGTCTGATTTGTGAATGTATTTCAACACCATTAGTGGCCAGTGTAAGTGCACATGTGTTTTAAAAGGTCTTTTCAGCTCCTTGTAACACCTTGCTTGTTCACTCACTAATTAATAGGTTTCTTACCAGGCAGTGGGCTGGGATTTAGCTCAGTTTGTAGAGCGCTGCCCTGCAGTCTCTGAGGTCACGAGTTCAATTCCCGGCACTGCAAAAATGGGAGAAGGACCTGGCAATCCACTCCCAAGGCAATCCTGAAACAGTCAGCCATTGAAAACCCTATGAGGGTCGCTATGAGTCAGATATGACTGGAAGGCACTTAACAACAACAAACAACATACCAGGCAGTAGGCTGCCTTTTTGAGTCCTTGATCTCATTAATAAAAGAGTTTAAAAATGAACCCAAAAGTAACTTGTTGGAAAGGTTATTTAGAATTAGAAGAGCATGTTCCTAAGTACCAGGTAAGCAGGCTGGGGATCAGGATAGCACGGGGAGAAGGAAAGACTGATGGACAAAGGGAGAGGGAAGGTTACACTTTCTGAGATAGCAATCAAGAAGCCGGCAGGTCTGGCAGTGAAGGTCCCTGAACAGCTGCATCTACACTTCTGAGTAAGAGTCAGAAAGTGTATAGATCTGGTAATGATGCTACAGGCAGCTCCAGACATCTGCTGAGCTCTGTGGGCATTTTCTGGCATCTGGACATTGCAGACACGACGATCATTACTGGACATTCCGAACACTGTGGACTCTGCTGAGAAGTGTGAGCAACTGGACACTGCTGACCTCTGCAGACAGCTGAGGATGGCTGTCTTCAGGGGTGGGACTCTTAGGGTTTTTAAGTCCATATCTCATTAAGGGGATAGATATTCCTCCCTCTTTTTGATCTCATCTTTAGATGTGTCAAATTTCTCTCACTCTTTGGTTTAGACTAGCCTTCCTAGTCTACAAAACAGGTTTTCCTCTTTATTGCAAGAGAGGTGCTGCCTCCAATTAGAATCCCTCTTCCTAGACCAGACGTGGAGGCTCTGGTTGCCTCTGTGTTGTCTTCATATGTAGAGAGAGTGACTAATTACAGACCAGGCTATTTGCAAAGGTGCTACAGTGTACAGATTAGGCCATTTGGAAAAGGTAACTTATCTCCTGGCAATCATTTTATTTACAAAGGATATTACCTATATTACCACCAGATCGTGTTATTGTTGTTGGTGGTGGTGGTGGTGTTAGGTGCTGTTGAGTCTGTGTTCGACTCATACCAACCATATGTACAACAGACAAAATACTATCATCAGCGTTTCTCTGCTATTCATAGGGCTTCAATGGCTGGTTTTGGGGAGTGGATTGCCGTGTCCTTTTCCCCAGCCTATAGCACCTGATGTTCCTAGGCTCTCTCTCATCCAAACACTAAGCAGGCCTGACCCTGCTTAGCTTCCATGATCTGATGGTAAGGCTGAAGGTGAAGTTAGCAAATAAAGTACTGACCACCTAATCTCAGAGAACCTGATACTGGTATTCATGTCTCCAAAGGTCCCTGGGGTGCAGATGGCTGCAGAGCGCCCCTTTTAGTCCCTTTCTTCTTAATTAGCATCCCCTATTAGGTTAAAGTTTTTCTTTTATTTGTTCAACTTATATTTTTATGAAAATAAATATTTCACTGTAAACAAAGCATTTAACTTATGCAGTACCTGTTAACATAGATCACATTAATATTGGGAAATAATCTTAATTTTGATAAAACCAAAAAAGACATAAGTGAGCTGAGAGAGGCTAGAAAATAATAGCAAGCAGCAGTAATCATCTAAATTGCATCAGAAAGTGTCAGAACGCCTGGGCACTGTTGTGCACATCTCTCATCTCAGTGACTAGGGAGGATGAAGCAAGAGGATTGCAAGTTCTAAGCCAGAGGCAAAATTCACAACTTAGAGAAAGGGTCTAAGGACAGGGCCTAATTTTAGAGTATTTGCCTGGCATATGCGAGACCTGGATTCACTTACTGCAGAAGAGGAAGAGGAAGAGGAAGAGGAGGAAGCAGAGGAAGGAGGAGGAGGAGGGGAAGAAAGGAGAAGGGGAAGGGGAAGGAGAAGAAGAAGAATAGTAGTAGGTAGGAATGTGGAGAACAACTTTATATCAATGCAGACAAAGGGAATATTATATAAAGCAAATAAAAGATATTTTTGTAGAAAAATTATATAAATTTCAGAGATACTATTGACTTTGAGAAAAATTAAAATTAGGCCAAATATTTTAAGTATAACAATAATAAACATTAGAAATATATGAATAATAATTTCTGTCCATTATGCATCAAAATTACCTTTCTTGTAAGATAGAAAGTAAATCAAAGTGCTCTCAGCTTTCAAAAAAGCAAACAAAAAAACCTACACTGTCAAAAGTGAGTGAAGGAGAAATTGAAATGTAAAATATAAAGTAATCATTAAATTTCAGAAGAAAATATCAATTTCCCTAATAAAACTGTTGCCAGATGGCAATAATATCAGTGTAGATTTTAAATCTTTTCTTCTTCCTGATTTCCTCATTCCTCACCCCAAAATGGAGTAGCTAAAATAAACAAACAAAATAACCCACTGAGAATTGAATGCAGGTTCACAGGAACTTCCAGATATGGTGTTTGTGTCTCTGTACAAGAAAGTAGACTAGAGCCAGGCGAGGTGGTGCACACTTGTAATCCCAGAGGCTTGGGAGATGGAGGCAGGAGGATCCCAAGTTCGAGACCAGGGGAAGTCTGTATAATTTAGAGAGACCCTGTCTCAAAAACAAACAACAACAACAAAAAAAAGTAAAAAAAAATGGGCTGGGGGTGTAGCTCAGTGGTCCAGCACTTGCAGAGCGTGCAAGTGCGAGGCCCTGGGTTCAACCCCCAGGAACGAAAAAAGAAAAAAAAAAGTAGACTGACAGAATTGACTGGCAAAGGGGCCCCCTGAACAACTATGAGCAGAAAACCCCAAAAGACCTAACAGGTCCTTACTAGAAGTTGGGGTGACCATTTTAAGGTCTGTGTCTGGTAGGGCTGGGGATATTGCACATTCCAGTCCAAGAAAAGAATTTGGAGAGATCTAGTAAATTCAACAGCTAAACGGACTTTTAAGTAGAATCTCATTCTGAAGAGAAAAGTTCAACCTGAGCAGGGCAGGGACCAGGAGGGCAGAGGGAAAAGAACTATCAGATGAAATTGGGGAGGAAAAAGCAGAGGACCTCTCATAACACGAGGCTGGTGACAGCAGGAGAAGATCCAGGTCTAGGAAATTGGCTGTCCCTTCTCATCTGCACCAAGTGAATGTGCTTCCTTCTAAATTTCTGAAGATCACTAATTGTATGTGCAATAAAGAAGAGAAAAATTATTGCAGTCAAATCCCATAACGTTTTTGTGCTTTATTCCCTTCTTACTTTTTTAGGAAATATAATTAAAAACAAAATTTCTTTCCCACCCAGGAAGTCTTTTCAAGGGTAGAAGAGACAAAAACAATTATACCCTTGAGTAAGCATTAAGCCTATATCTGATGCTTGTAAGAATTAATACTAAGAGAAATTAGAAAGGCAGAAAGTAAGTTTACCCACTTCAAGAGGCAAGCATATGCAAAGGAACCAAGAAGATACACACTATCACATGCGTGTTCTCAAGATAAACAATAATTGGTTGTCAAAGAAGAGGACTTGACAGTACATTGTCACAAGGAGTTGGTTTTGATTTCACTTGGTAGCTGAGAAGACCATCTATGTTGGCTAATTGACTTCATATGATGAAAATTTAATATACATTTATGATTAGATGTGCTTGCATCTTGGGGCAGAGAGATGTGGGCTTCCCCTTTCTTAGTGGTTAAATTTCAAAGAGATGATGGCCCAATACAATGGACATTCCTACAGCTTAAAGCTGATGGGAGACTTTTACAGTTTTTAATGACATTAACATACATTTCCAAGAAACAAAAAAAAGTATATGAGAGTAAAAGGTTTTTAAAATTTTTTTCCTTTTTTTGGTAGACTTAATTTTCATTTAAGTTTGTTTTTGTGTTGCTGAGAATTGACCCTAGGACCTCTGCAGGCTAGGCAAGCACTCTACCACTGAGCTACATCCCCAACCTCTATAAAATTATGTTTTAGATTCACACCAAAGTAGAGTATAATATGGAAAGATTTCACTTATACTCCTGGCCAAACACATATATAGTTTCATCCATTATCAACATCTCCTACTGAGTGTCCATTTGTTATAGTTGATGAACCTACACTAACACATCACTGTCAACCAAAGTCTGTCATTTATGCAAGGCTCACTCTTGGTGTTGTACATTCTGTGGGTTTCGATAACTGTATAAGAACATGCATTCACCATTGTAGTAAATACAAAATCGTGTAGCAGTTGCAAAAGTCCTGTGTGCTCTACCTATTCATCTCTCTCTCTCCTTCCTAATAACCACAGAACTTTTCACTCTCTCCATAATTTTGCCTTTTCCAGAATGTCATATAGTTGGAATCATGTAGTATGTAGCATTTTCAGATCAGCTCTGTGCAATTACAAATTCATGTTCAAGGTGGTTACACATCTTTTTTGTGGCTTCATAGTTCATTTCTTTTTAGCACCAAAGAATATTCCATTGCTTGGATGTACTACAGTTTATCAATTCCACTACTAAAGGCTTCTATGGATGTTTTCAAGTTTAGACATTTTAAAATAAAGCTTCTATAAACATCCATGTGCACATTTTATGTGAGTATACTTCAATGTGAGTATACTTTATGTGAGTATATTTCAAGTCTTTTGAGTAATTACCAAGGAGCACAATTGTACAATTGTATAGGAAAAGCCTGTTTAATTTTGTAAGCCACTGCCAAACTGCCTTCCCAAGTGGCCATAACATTTTGCATTTCCACCAGCAAGGAATGTGAGCTCCTGTACTACATCCTTGTATTTGTTTTCAGTGCTCTTGATTTTGGCCATTTGTTCTTTTTTTTTTAAATAATGTTTTATAGTCTTCAGAGTATAAAGATACCACTATTTTATTCAATTTATTTCTGAGCATTTTAATCTTTTTGCTTCCATTTTAAGTGGATTTATTTCCTTTCTTTTTATTAATATCTCCTCATTGAACAATTTGATTGGTTTCATTATGACATTTTCATATATTTATATCATACGCATTGATCATGATCTCCCTCCATCACCCTCTCTGTTCCCTCATCTTGCCTCAGGCTGAGCCTCTTCTCTGCAAAAAAGCTCTCCTATTTTTATGATTCTGAATATGAGAGAAAGAAAGCATAAGATATTTGTCTTTCTGAGTCTGGTTTATTTCCTTTAACATGATAATCTTAGTTCTACACATTTTCCTACAAATGACATAATTTTGACCTTACTGATAGCTGGATAAAACTTTGTGTTGGTGTGTGTGTGTGCGTGCGTGCGCGTGTGTGTCTGTGTGTGTGTGTGCACGTATGTGTGTATAATATCTTCTTTATCCATTCATCTTTTCACGGACATCTAGGCTGATTCCCTACCTTGACTATTGTGAAAGGTGCCACAATAACATGAGTGTGCAGATACCTCTGATGTGTGCCCACTTAGATTTTTTTTTTTTTATGTATACCCAGGAGTGGTGTAGCTGGATCATATACAAGTTCTACTTTTAGTTTTTTGAGGAAGTTCCATACTGATTTCCATAGTGGCTTTAACAATTTACTCTCCCACCAATAGTATATGAGGCCTCATTTTCCCCTACATTCTCACCAACACTAACTGTTCTTTGTTAATAACATTCTGACAGGGGTGAAAAGAAAGCTCCATGTAGTTTTGATTTGCATTTCCCTGATGGCTAAGGATATTGGACATTTTTTTCCATGTATTCATTGGCCATTTGTATTTCTTCTTTTGGGAAATAACTATTCATTTTCCCATATATTGATTGGATTACTTCTTTTTAAATTCTTATTCTTTATATATTCTGGACCTTAATATCTTGGTGGATGAATAGCTTTACACAGGTTTTTTTCCCATTATAGATGCTGCCTATTCACTCTGCTGATTTTTTCCTTTGCTGTGCAAAGTTTAAATTTCATGCAATCTTATTTGTCCTTTGTTGATGTGTATGTGTATGTGTACATATATATATATATATATATATATATATATATATATATATATATATATGTATATATATATATATATATATCTCCTATTCAGTATGACCTGGCCTATGACTACAACTTGATTTTGTTTCCCTATGTTTTCTTCTAATACTTTCAAAGCTTCAGGTCACACATTAAGATCTTATATCCAATTCAAATTGAATTTTGAACAAGAGTGAGAGATAGGGATCTAGTTTTGTTCTTCTACATGTGGTCATTCTATTTTCCAACACCATCTTTGAAGAAGCTACCTTTTTCTATAATGTATGTACTTGGAATATTTGTCAAAAGATGGCTGTAACTGCCTGAGTGTACTTCAGGGTTTTCTATTCCATTGGTCTAATGTGTGTTTCTACACCAATAGCATACTCTTTTTTTTAACTATTGCTCTGTAATATAATTTGAAATCAGCTATTGTGGTACATCTAGAGTTGTTCTCTGCTCAGGATGGCTGTGACTAGTCCAGGTTTTTTGCTTCTATATTAATATTAGAATATTTTTTCCTTTTTCTTTGAATAATGCCTTTGGAATTTTGATGAAGATTATATTGAATCTGTAGACTGCCTTTAGTAATATAACCACTTTCACAGTAAACATTCTAGCTCTTAAACATGGGATATCTTTTGAACTTCAGGTATCTTCTTCAGTGTTTTAAAGTTTCCATTTTAGAGATCATTCACCTATTTGTCGTGTTTATCCCTAGGTATTTTCTTTATGTTTTTGAGGCCAATTGTCATGGAATTGTTTTTCTGATTTTTTTCTCAGTATATTCATAATTAGTGTAGAGAAAAGCTATCCATGTTTTTTTTTTGTGGTAGTAGGGGGCTGAACTCAGAACCTTGATAATACTGTGGAAGCATGTTACTACTTAGCTATACCTCCAGCCCATTTTTATTTATTTAGTTTTTATATTGAGACAAGATCTTACTTAGGTATGTAAGCTGCCCCTGACTTTGAACTTGTGATCCTCCTGCCTATACCTCTTGAGTGGCTTGGATTACAGACATGCACTACCACTTCCTTTGGTGCTATTTTTTGTATATTGGTTTGGGGTTCTGTTACTTTAGTAGAAATATTTATTAGATCTATTAGTTTGTTTGGTGGAATCTTCAGGGTCTTTTACGCATAGGATCAGACCTTCTACAATTAGAGATAATTTGAATTTTTACTTTCCTAATTATATTCCTTTTATTTCTTTCTCTTGATTTACTGTTCTTGATAAGGATTAAAGAATTATATTAAATAACAGTAGAGAGACTTCTCACTCTTCTCATTTCTATTTTTAGAGGAAACATTTTCTGTTTTTCCCCCACTCCATTGGCTATAGGTTTGATATAACCTTTATTATGTGAGGTATGTACCTTCTATTTCTAGTGTCTTCAGGATTTTTATTATGAAAAGTTGCTGAATTTTGTCAAATGCCTTTTCAGCATTTATGAAGATTTTTCATGTAATTTCTGTCCCTGATTCTACTTACGTGCCTTATTACATTTTTGACTTTTTTCAGTACTGAGGAATGTTAAATCCAGGGCCTCACACATGCTGTGCAAATGCTCTATCACTTAGGTGCACTCCTCAGCTTCTTTTTATTTTTTTATTTTGATAAAGTGTCTCACTAGTTTACACAGGCTGCTTCTGCTCTCAAATGGCAATCATAATGCTTCAGTTTCCTGAGATACTGGGATTATAGGTATTTGCCACACCACCTGGATACATTTATTGATTTGTGTATGTTAAACCATTCTTGCATTTCTAGAAGGAAACTGACATGACCATAATGTACAATGTTTAAATGTCTTGTTGTATTCATTTTGCAAGCATTTTGTTGAGAATTTTTATGTCTATGTTCATAAAGGAAGTGGTCTGTACTTTTCTGCTTTGTGTATGCCCTTATCTGATTTAGATATAGGGCTTTTATGGACTATGTAGGATGACTTTGATATTTCGCTCTATTAATATGTGGTGACTTTATCTCTTTTTCCTAATTTTGTTTTGAAGACTCGTGTTGTTAAATGATAGTGTATCTCTCCCTGCTTGTTTTTGGCTATGACTTACCAAGTACATAATTTTCCATCCTTTCATTTTCAGTTTGTGTTTGTCTTCTCCAAAGATGTGGGATACTTTCAGAAAAAACAATAGCAACAACAAAATGTTGAATTTTGCATTAATTTAAGTCAGCTAGTCTCCATCTTTTCAGTAGAATTTTAAAGTGTATTCGCTTATTACTGTTATTAAAAGATATTTTCTAATTCCTATAATTTTTTGGGATGGCCTAAAAGTTGATTCAAATATTGCTTGTTCCATTCATTCTCCCTTACAGGTTGTAGGGATTTGCTGGTTTATTAAATTGGCCATGTTTAATTATTTCCTGTTTCTCATTTGTTTATACACTCTGTTTATGAAATATATTCTTTCCTGATTTCTCATGTTTATGACTGTCTTTCTTTCTTCTCTCCCTATGTTGTTGTTGTTGTTAGGTGCCGTCGAGTCATGTCCAATTCATAGCGACCCTCATAGGGTTTTCAATGGCAGATTGCTTCAGGATTGCCTTGGGAGTGGGTTGCCACATCCTTCTCCCAGTTTTGCAGTGCTGGGAATTGAACTCGGGACCTCAGAGACTGCAGAGTGGCACTCTACCAACTGAGCTAAATCCCAGCCCTTCTCTCCCTATAGGATTCCTTTAAGTATCTTCTGCAATGCTGGCTCTGTGTTCATATTGTTTTACTTTTTACTTTCTAGAAATGTCATTATTTCTTCATTGACTTAAAAAATAGCTTTGTGGAGGTAGTAGTCTTTGTTGACAGTTATTTACTCTCAGGGATTGAAATATAATATTCTATGATTTCCTGGATATGAGGGTTTCTGCTGAGAGATTTGGTGTAATTCCAATTACTTTGAATTTGTTTGTTGTTCTCTCTTTCAGTTTTTAATATTGTTTACACAATCAACACCTACAGAAGCAGCAGTCAAGAAACCAAAAGATGTAATGCGTTGGGAAAAGCTATTACAAAAGACTTCATTAAAATATTAAAAAGTAAAGATGTCACATTGAAAACGGAGGTGCGTCTGACTCATGCCATGGCATTTTCAGTTGCATTATATGTTTTTGAAAGTTGGACACTGAATAAGGGAGATAGGAGAAGAGCTGATGCTTTTGAATTATGGTGCTGGAGATGAATATTGAATATACCATGGACTGCCAAAAGAACCAACAAATTTGTCCCAGAAGAAGTACAACCAGAGTGCTCCTTGGAAGCAAGAATGACTAGACTTCACTTTATGTATTTTGGACATGCTATCAAGCAGAACCAATCGCTGGAGCACAACATGTTTGGGAGAGTGACATGTCACCAAAGAGAAGGAAGACATGCAACTACACAGATTAACACAAAGCCTACAATTATGACTTTAAGCCTATAGTTATCATAACCCCAAGTGTCAAAGAAGGAAAAAGGCCAAAAATTGAATTAAGAATTTATTAATAAATATGTGAGTGGTATAAATGTGCTTGAATTAGCCATTTAGTATGGTGCCAGAAGTAATAAATACATTTACTTTATTTCTTATGGGAAAAAATGTGCTTGGCACTTGAACTGATTGGCACTCAACCAACCTTCCAGAATAAGTTGCAGTCAAGTGCCAAGGTGCCACCATGCTTGATCTCTTGTTCATATTCCAGATTACTTGAAACTTGTGTTCATGCATTTTTTCCTTATTTTTATCTGAATGTAATATTTCCTCAATATTGACATTGATTCCCTGATAATATTTCATAGTTGTGTTTACTCTTGGTGATGGTTTCCATTGAGGTTTTTAAAAAATTTTTGTTTATTGTTTTTCATTTCCAATACATCTATATTTCTTTTAGTTATTATTTTCATTTTCATTTTATCTATGTTGCTGAGTTTCTTTTCCAGGTCCTAAATTGACTTCCTTACTTCATTCATCTGTTTGAATACTTTGTGAGCTCATAGATCATCTTTGAAACTAGACATTTAAATTTTTTCTCTGGCATTTCAACCGTTTCAATATTTCTAGACTGATTCTTTTGTTTAGGGCTTGTGACCTTTCAGAGGAGTCATGTTGCCTTTTTTTTGTTTCTTATGTTCCCAACTTATAATTTGTGCATCTGCTTGTCTTGATAGCTCATCCAGCTTCGTTTGTGGGAGTTTTGAGTGAGTAGCCTGCTCTTAAGGGCTCAGGCCCCAGTATCAACAAGGGAGAAAACAATTGTATTACAATAACAATAAACCAAATAGGATATGGGAAAACAATGAAATCAATTAAATCCAACTACTATGCCATCAGTAACCATAGAAATAAAGATTTCAAAAAAGCTGCCTTTAGTGGCACAGGCCTGTAATCCCAGCAACTCTGGAGGCAGAGGCAGGAAGATCACAAGTTCATGACCAGAAGCAGTCTGCGTAATTTAGTGGGGCCCTGTCTCAAAAAGTAAATAAAATAAAATAGGCTGGAGGTGCAGCTCAGTGGCACAGCACTTGCAAAGCATGCAAGTGTGAGACCCTGGGTTCAACACCCCGTAATAAAGAAAAAATCCCTCAAGAATAAAAAGAGTAAGCTATGAAGTTAAAAATTACTTATGTGAAAGCACCCCATATCTTGACTCTCCTCCATACACTCTCACCTGTTTTAGAGGAGTAATACACCAGATGTAGGTTAGAATCACATGAAGATTGGATTCATAGGCAAGAACAATAGCGAGTGCTCTTGAAAATGGGCTACTGAATGTTGAGATAGAACAAGAGCTACATATTTGATAGGAGATAAGGAAAAGAACACATACAGAATGGAAAAATCCATAAAATAAGTGATAACTTCCTGGTATGCATCTTGTTTCTTGAGGAACAATGTAATTGTCCAGTTGTCTCTGTCATTCCAGGTGCCTATCATCAAGGAGTGGAAGTAATCAAGTACACATTCTAGGGAGAAATGCATTCATCAAAATACAGGTTATGAGACCATCTACAGATAAAAGCGCAAATCTTTTATAACACAATGATACCCCTTTTGGAAAGAAAACAGTTTTCTGGAATCATAAATATACCCTGTTTCCTGATGGCCTCCCAACTACGTTTTGAAAGACCCTTTCAATGTTGCTTTAATCAAAATCTTCCTGTTACTTTCAAAGTAGCTGTCAGAAGTGTTCAACATCTATCTAAAACAATAAATTAGCTGTAAAAAGGAACTGTTGATTTAGAGTGTTTTTGACAGAAGATACTTACCAAAAATCTATAACCTTTGACATAATAGTGAACTATTAGTGGAACTCCTAATAAAATCAACAAAAGATATGAAACTGTTCACTATTATCATTTCTTCGTACTATTGGATAGTGTCATTAGCAAAACAATGGGGAGAGGAGAAATGCTATTGGCACATATATATACAGGAGATAAAATCATTATTTAGAAGATAAATTATTGCTACAATATGGACAATCTGAGATGGTATTAAACATTTCAAAGTATCAAAATAAAATATGTTAAATATAAATACAAAAGGAAAACCCTTTCTGTGACAGGCAGCCTTCAATATGGTGCCTAAAGATCCCCAGTTTTTGGTATTCAAATCCTTGTGTAATCCATTCTGATGAGTGTTGACTGGAGATAGTAAACAAAGAACTTTTTGATACTTGATCCCGAGACTAGCTTATTAAGTAATATGGTATCTTATATTCTCCCTCTCTCTCTCTCTCTCTCTCTCTCTCTCTCTCTCTCCTCTCTCTACCTTTCCATTTCTCTCTCATCTCCAACTCAGGGGTGCCTAAACATAAGAAAGAAACACATGATGAGGAAATTAAGCTACTGGAAAATTCCTACGTAAGTCTAGAATCTGATTCTGTAACACTACCAAGTCTTCTGTTAATTACAGCCAACATCTTGACTAGCTATAGTGTTAATAGTTCCATTAATCTCTCAGTTAGTTTGTATCAGAATACCTCCCTACTCAAATAGTATGGATCCTTAAACTATTTTCTGAAATTTTATTCACTCTTACATAATGATTTACACTGATAGTTTCAAACTCTCTTTTATTTTTAAAAGTATCTGGATTTAAATAGTTAAATATTAGTACTAAGGGAAAATATCACTGCCATATATAGTCTTTCAATTTAAGCATAGCACCTATTGTAATGGAATTATTGAATAATAGTAGATATTCTTCTTGCCCAATCATACTACAAATGTTTACTGAAAGCAAGAGGAAGGGGAAGTAATAGAAGAAATATAATTATAAAAGAGAAAAATGATAGTGAATAAGAAGGTTAGAGTTCTTGCATACTACATAAGTAAACAGGAGTCATTTAATGAAGAATAGACATTGTATCCAACAAAAGGTTTGAAAAAATAGGGTAGGCATGTAGGTATGAAAATCGGAGGAACTAAAGAAATGTTAGCTTGGCTAAGGGATTAATTTGAATGTCTTGAAAGCTTCTATAATTTTCTCCAAATTTAAAGAACATTAAAACTAATTGCAATGATGTTGTACTATGCTATGCTAATTAAGACATTTTCCCAGGTACTAATAGGCACAGAGGCACAGGAGTTTAGCATTGAATCTGAATGGCAGTCACAATAACAGACTCCTGTGTTGTTCAAAACTAAGTAGTCTGATGCAAGCGTGTACTGAAATGGAACTGCCAATGATTTTAATTACTGTACACTTAGAAGTCTCCAAGCAGATGCAGGCTTACATCAAAAAGGGAGTAAATTTTAAGTGTAGTATCTTGATCTCCAGTGGGCAAATGGGAAAGTTATACTAGCAGCAAATACTACTAATTGATCTCTTCATACCTCTGTTTCCTACATCCTCAAATTCCTTTGAAATCACCAATGTTAGGATCACATATTCCTGTCTTCTCTTCAGTGTGTCAAAATGAATGAGTTAAAATAGAATGTGACCCAGTAAATTTTGAAGCCTAAGATTCTAAGATTGTTTTCCCCACCATGGGATGAGTATCTATGGGTATGTGGGAGTGTATAAATATAATTTATACACTTGTATATGACATTTTTCAGTGACTTGTATACTTCTATATAGGAAGATTGCCTGCAGCCACGTCACTGTGGTATCTGATCTCATCTGGGATCTGGGAAGCTAAGCAAGGCCGGGCCTGCTCTGTACTTGGTTGGGAGACCACCTGGGAAAACCAGCTGCTGTAGGCTTGGGAGAAGGACTGAGCAACCCACTCCCAGAACACAATTTGCCGTTGAAAACCCTGTGAGTAGCAGAGAAGCACTGACAATATTGTTTTGCTTGTTGTACGTAGGGTCACTATGAGTTTGACACCAATTTGATGGGACCTAACACTAGCAACAAGAAGATATTCCTACAAAATAAATAATGACAATAATTTGCCAAAATTTTCATGTTGAGATATGTAGTTACCATTGACACGGACTGTAGGGACACTTTTCACAGGTATAACTGATTTCCTGTAGAAATTGACCAGTGATTATGCAATGATAGGAACAATAATGCGTAGAGGAAATATTTCAAAATAATCCAGAGATATTCAATATAATATTTAGCAGTTAAGTACTCAAATCTTATGTCTATTATTACATACACAGTGCTTTATTTATGAAGAACACTTCCAAGATATTGAAAAGTGACTCATCTGTCATTTCATATCAACCTGCATGTGTGTTTATTTTATACACATATTTATATTTTGTTTATTAACTTATTTATTTTATTTTACACACACTTTTATATTTTGCTTTCCCTTCCAGTACTTTAGTACACAGTGTCAGTTACATTTTGTGAGAAATAGATTAATATACATCAGTATGAATTTTGTCTAGCCCAACATTGAAAATAATTTTTAAGCTATTGCCACAGGATACCACATCTCAGCTGAAATAGAGAAATATTTGACAGTCTTTGTAAGGACAAATCTTGAATTATGAATGTTTTACAGTTAACCAAGTATTAAAGTTTGGAATACTCACAAAAATGTACCTATCTTGGTTGTAGCCCTTTTTCTTTGCATATGTAGATTACAATATTAGCATAACCACAGTGAAATGTTCCTGAATATCCTTTGGGATCTCCCAGGTATATAATTTTTTTCTTTGCCGCAGAAGAAGATATTATCTTAAACTGTGACTGCTACCACAGTTACACAAAGAAAAATTATATCTATTTTAATGAAGGCAGACATCATGAGGTATGTGTAAATATCCTATAAATTGTTGTTGTTGTTGTTAGATGCTGTGGAGTCAGTATCCGACTCATAGGGACCCTCTGTACCACAGGGGAAACACTATTGTCAGTGCTTCTCTGCCGTTTGTCGGGTTTTCAATGGCAGATTGATTTTTGGGAGGGGGTTGCCAGGTCCTTCTCCTGCTTAGCTTCCGAGATCTGACGGGATCTGATGCCACAGGGCTATGGCTGCAGGCATCCTATAAATACTCATATTTATTTGGAATTTTTGGTTTCTTGTTATTTACTACTTATGTTGGAGAATGGAGAGGGATCTGTCCATTGAATCTGCCTCAAGTGATACAACAGATTTATAACTTCATCTGACCCTATGGCCCACTATTTATGCCTCATTGAGATTAGTAAATTGTTTTAAAACATCTTTTACAGAAATCACCTGGAGTAAGCAAAGGGTTTGACTTTAGGTTCCTATGAAGCCAACTGGAAACAAATAGTGAGCTATTCTCTGCTGTGCTGAATTTCTTGCACATGTGAACAAATTCTACTACTAACCGATGGCTGAAATTGTAATTTCTGTGCATTGCTTGACATTTCCTTGGTAAAGGGAAAAAAAGAGTATAATACACTCACAGTAAACCATCTTCATTTCTGTATTCTGAAATGATGGTCCTTCAGTTATGCTTTAAAAGTGGATAGATGGAAGATGGATCAAGATGGAGGATTGTTAACACTCTGAGAAACCCGGTGAAACAAGAGAACTACAATAGCAAAATACAGATCTTATACTGAACAGAGAAAAATAGCAAAAAGGAAAAGAAAAAAAAAGCAGAGTAGGTTGTTTAGATAGTCTCAACTGCAGACAAAAAGAAGAAAAAGCCAGCATGGGAAGACAGAATGAGACAGCCCTCTGAAACATGCCACTGAGAGTCCCAGCAGGAAAAGAAAGTCACCGTCCTGACAGGTGAATAAGAGCCCCCTGCACTGTAGCTCAGACTTGCAACAAACAAGAACTAAACACTGAATGGAGGCTCTGGGAACATGGAGCCACAGTCCCTGGCATAGAGGAGAATAATCACACATACTCAAGTGCTGTGCGTGTGAGGAAAAGGGACTCACTTTTATTTATGCCCCCCGGGAACAGCCTCAGACCCTTAAGGAATCACAGTATCCTGGTTCATATGGAGCTAGACTAGCTCGCACATAAACAAACAAACATAAAACATTAAAGTATGCTGCCACCTGCCCTGAGAAGTTGATTACTCCTGGGCACCCTCCAGACATGGCTTTTCCAAGCAGTCCACCCTCAGCTCCAGCTCTGTGCATCAAGGCCTGAGTCAGCAAGATTGATGAATTGTCTGTATCTGTACTGAGCTGAGAAGTCCGAAAGCAAAGCATAGGAACATATTCCAGGGTCAGAGAGGCTAAGTGAGCTTAAAGAGGCAAGTCATCTGGGAGCACCATGAAGTCAGACTAATATCTAAATAAACAAATAAACACCTGAGTGGGCTGTTGGCCCACCCTGAGGAACAGGTCACAGCCATGCAGTGCAGACACATGATTTCCCAAATATCTCATCCACAACATGGGTTCTGTTCAGCATGGCTGAAACCACAGACCCAATCAGTATGGCTACAACCACCCCAGGGAGAAAGAACTTAGTACAAGTTCATCACCAGTGCGTCTCCCTGAGGCACATCTCAGATGGTCTGGGTGGCTCAGCTGAAAGGGTATTGTGACATTCTATGGGACAAAGGGTCCAGAGCAGAATCACCTGGTGTGTGGAGGGAACAGGAGGGCACACACCCACTCTGAAAACTGATCTAGAACTGTGGTATGGAATAAAGACTGTGTCTAATGTTTGGCAACACTCAGAGGGCAGGCAAGACTCACAAAGAACAGGGTGATTGACACCTAGACTGATCCAATCAGTGCTGGTTTGTTGGTTTGTTTATTAATTTATTTGTATTTGTTTTGTATGGTCACATGCTTTTAGATTTTGGATTTTTAGGTTTTATTCTTTATTTTTTGTGCTTTTTTGTTGCTGATTTTTGCTTTTCTCATCAGCCATTTTCC
Organism: Pedetes capensis; assembly: GCA_007922755.1. NCBI lineage: Eukaryota > Metazoa > Chordata > Mammalia > Rodentia > Pedetidae > Pedetes > Pedetes capensis. The sequence continues at coordinate 49,854 of VMDO01008615.1, forward strand.
TCTTCCTCTCCTTCTATAGACTTTGTATATTTTTTTAGCATTCTCATTGGTCAAAAATTTTAAACCTTATTCTTTCTAGATTACCCCAGTTAATCAATAATAATACTATCAATACTTCCCAAATTAATTTTGGGAATAATAAGTAGGATGTCTATCATCCTTCTACTTGTTATACCTCTTGAAATGTCTGTATAACTATATAACTCTATAACTATATACAACTATATATAGAGTTATATAATGATATATATATATAGTTCTATAACCATATATATATATAGTTATAGAGTTATATATACATATGTGTATGTTGTAGTTGTTGTTAGGTACCCTTGAGTCAGTATCTGACTCATAGCGACCCTGTGTACAACAGGCGAAACACTATTGTCAGTACTTCTCTGCTGTTCATAGGGTTTTCAATGGTGGATTGAATTTCTTTTTTGGGGGGGAGTGGGTTACTGCATCCTTCTCTCAAGTCTATAGCATCTGGTGTTTCCAGGCAGTCTCCCATCCAAGTACTAACCAGGCCCAACCCTGCTTAGCTTCCGAGATCTGACAGGATCGGATGCCATAGGGCTACAGCTGCAGGTACATATGTGTATATGTATGTGTGTGTGTGTGTGTGTGTGTGTGTGTGTAATATATATATATATATATATCTATATATATATATATCCACATATATGTAATATAAGGAACAAGTAGATTTATAATTGTAGCTGCTTTTTGCTCCCTCATAGTATCACACTTCTTCTACTTGTTCTTCTTCATTAGATAGATTAGATATCACTATCTAATCCTTTTCTTTCCCCAGTATCCACTCATCTGTCTATCAGATCTTCACTTTTCTGCCATCAATGCCTATTCCATATTCAATATTCATCCTCCAATCCACTTGGCACTACCACTAGCAACACTTTCCCACAGGTAACTTCTTAAACAGCACCTGGTCTCAAACAAGACTAACCAGAGTTATAAGTGTGATTTCCAGTGAAGCTATTACTTTAGAAGCAGAAAGATTTCTATGCTCTCGGAGATATCAAGGACCAAAATCTCAAAAGAAGGCATTAAATAAAAGATAACCTTAAAAATAGAAGGCAGAAGTAACTAGACTAAGGAATGCCCCAAATCCAACTGAGAACCATATGAAATATGAAAAAGCAAGATAAGGAAGATACTGTAATTACCATAATACTTCAATAACTGAAATCAAAGCTTCCCAAATGCTAGAAATGGCATAAGATTTAAAAGTGTGCTAATAAGAATGTTAGTAGACCTCAGAGGAAGCACAACTAAACAGGTGAATATATTCTTTCTCTTCAAAATTGAAGAAGGTAGAGGTATGCTTAGTTTTACTTGAATATTCTCATGTGAAGATTTGAATTCTGCAACTTCTGCACCCCTGTTCTGATCGTTGAAGTAAGAAGTATGAAGATCCACCCAAGAAGGTTAAGGGTGAAATGGATACAATGGAAGAAAAATAGATGTTAAATATATTTTACCTAATTAATTGGTCAACCCAATAGCTAGGACTTTTATTAAAATAAGGATTCAATTTATTGAGGTACTGTACATTAGTTTATTGGTTGGAGGCAACTCATATTTGTTTTGTATAATAAACCCAATATATGTATTGATGAGTACAAATGTTGACAAGAAGAAATGCATACATTTCACACTTCCACAGAAACAAATGACAAAATATATGACACTTAAGTCTTTGAATTAGTGCAGTCTGAATCTACAATATTTCACACATTTCATTTGTCATTATAATATGACAATCACCTCCTAATCTCATCTTCTCTTAAGTTGTTTTGCAAACTTCAGTATATGGATTACTTGCTTTATAGACTAGTGGAAGGATGCATTATTTTCTGTATAAACAGTATTTTTTGTCTTGCTCATGTATTCTTGAGCTCTGGACACCTTAGTAAGTTTTCCATCTCCCGTACCCTACCCAAGCATGATTCCATGTTATTTGGTGATAAGTGGGAACAATGTCTACCATTCTATAAATCCTTTAATAATATCATATAGTTGAGAAAATGAAAGGTGCTGGTTGGACATTTGATTTTAAGACATGTACGCACTACAGAATTGGTAGTCATGTGGTCAGAGGAATTGAATTGAGTGATGACAGTAAATTAGGGAGTTTAAACTTTAAAAAAAAACCTTTGCAAATTGTACTAAGCTGATTTGTTACAATGATTGCTTCAGGGATCACCTATTATTACTCTCTCATCCTTTCCCATGACAAAACAAAGCCAGAAACTATAGTCTATCAATGTAAAACTTTTCCAGCTTGTGACAACTTTCTGAAATTTGTTATGTGCAAAGGTTGAATTGCAGTAGAATTCTCAAAGAGCTGCCTTATATGGCAATCATGGCTCAGACACAAACAAAGAACACAGCAAATGGAATGGCGATAAAGCAATGCCATAGATCTTCATTTCATGTGAATGCCATTTTTCTACTGTCCCCATTTACCTAGATGTTCCCAGGGGAAACATTGTCAGTTACATTAGTGTTCATGAAGAAATCAGAGATAGTACATGCACTGGGTTAAAATTTCAACCACTTTCTCTACAACACATTAGAAAAATCAAGACTGGCAATCCATTCCCAAAGTGATTGTGAAACAGCCATTGAAAACCCTATGAATAGCAGAAAAGCACTGACATGGTAACTGGCATGGCACAGTGTAGGGGAGTGTTTAGTTCTGTTGTACATAGGGTTGCTATAAGTCAGTCCTGACAAGACAGCACCTGACAACAATAACAACATACCTCAATAAAGTAGGGAAAACATGGAAAAGGTATGTTGTTGCCAGTTTAAAAGCCTGTATATTGAAGCTGTACAAATAAATGATTTGATATACAAACATACAGTTCAATATTCATGGTGAATAAGCAAATTGATATAGCCATCATGTCACACAGTCCTGTAGGCACACTTGGCACATGAAAGAACTTTTAATATTCAAACATAGAATATGATACTCTCATCTAGAGACACATTGTTGTGCAATAGATATCCAGAACTAATGTATGTCGTGTAACCTAACATTATTCTTTCAATTTTAAGTTGATTTTTGTTCTTCATTTATCTTGCTGACTTCCTTCACTAATTGATGACTTTTATACTTATTTGGCTTATTTCTATTTATGTTTTGCTTATCTACTAATTTTTTATTCTTGTTGTTACCTTAAGGCTTGCATATATACCTCTCTATTTTAAGTTGAAAATAATTTCATTTCAATCACATAAAAATGTCTACACTGTACTTCTATAACACACTGTGGGGCTGATTAGTACCATCCCACCCCCAGTCAATCATTTCCTCCTTATATAGTGGTGGGAGACATGGGGTAAGGGGCTCTCAGGAAGGTCTAACAACCATCTTCCCTCACCTTCCATGACTGAATACCCACAGGATCAATCCCATGAGGTTCTTGTCTCATGAGCTTCTCCTCGCTGCATGAGGGAATGCTGATAGGCCTTTAACATGAGAAGCTTAACTATCAGCTGTGTAGTTGATTGTTTTGCATGACTACAGGCCAAGTTCCTCTGGAAATCACACCACCTGTTTTCTTTAAGACAATATTAGCTACATCCAGGCTGGAAGAAATAGATACCTTACACTTACCCTTTCTCTTTCATGATTAAGTCTGGGATGTTGAACCCAGGGTATCACTCGTGCTAGGCAAGTGCTCCACTGCTGATCTGCACCCTCAGCCCCTGTTTTATTTTTTATTTTTTGATAGAAAGTCTCATTAAGTTGCGCAGGCTGCCTCTGTCTTCAAACATGTGATCCTCTTGCCTCAGCCTCCTGAGTTGCTGGTATTACAGACATGTAATGTGGCCCCTGACTAATGTACAGACCTTAAATTACCTTTGGGTGTGAGAGAATCAGTTGAGTGAGCTGTGATGGTCCTGGCTCTGGGGATGACACTACACTGTTCTTCATATAATAATGACTATTTTCCTCAGTGGCCAAATGTCTGGGTGTCCATGGGAATTGTGAAGACTATCAGGGCCCTCAGTGCAAGTAGTGCTAGGATCCTTCCATTCTGTTTTCCATCATGGGTAGCAGATATGGTCAAGATTATTCCCCTTGAAGATCCAACTTGCATATGGGTGCACTTGTGGAGGCGTTGATACCAGCATCTGATTCAGGGACACACACAGTGGGCTGTTAAGTAGTGACTGGAGTATCAGCATGCATCCAATAACCAGAACTCTGATGTTTATGTCACAAGTGTGACCCCTGTGGCAATGATGCTTCTATCCATCCTTTAGGTGTACCCTCCAAGGCAATAGTGCAGAACTCTGAGGTATCAATGCAAACAAAGTGGCTGTGGAACCAGAACATGTACCATAGGTTCAGGCACAAGGATGGCAGCTGTGGGACTGGGGCATGTGCATGGCTTTGAGGGGAAATGTTAGATTCAACTTGATGCGGTGTGATAGTGCCTTTTACCGGTGACAACAATGATGGTTACTAAGGCCCTCATTAGTGAAGGCTGTTGCAGTATATTATAGAATTTATCACTGGGACATGCTGAAATAAATTTTTTTGTTGTAGAGAGAAATCTGTGCATTTTACTTCTTTCTTTCTTTTTGCACCTTTGTTCCTCCTCCTTTACTTTCCATGCCATCCCTTCTTTTCTTTTATTTTTCCTTCCTTTCTTCCTTCATTTCCCTTCCTTTCCTTTATCCTTTTTTCCTTTTTTCATTCATTCTTTCCTTATTTTGAGAATTACTTATAAATCACCATCTATGTTATGCCATCATGTTTCTAGATAGTGAGCAAAGAGCAGAGAAAAACAGAGAAAAAATATGAGACTCTATGCACTCAAGTGAGAGGAAAGTGTTTTGCACTTTCATCTTGATCTTAAAATAGAAATATTTAAAATTAAAAAATCATGTCATGAGCTGTGAAATTTTACATTTATTACATATAACAAACAGCTTTTCTGTTTTCTGGTACCTTTACAGAAAAGAAAAAAATTACAATTGCACTCATGTTTGCATTTTAAAATTAGTTTTCAAATGTATAGATAAGGAAAGCAAACATCAAATCTTGCAGTAAAAACATTTCTCATATGGACATATTAACTTGTGAAATAACAGCCTGTGCGTTAAGTGGTCATTAGATTTGTGGATTGTTTTAATGTCAGTCTTTCCATTATTTTTAAATGATTTGTTAATAGTAATTTTTTAGTTAGTGTACAACTTAATGGGCTGAATTATGACAATTCCACGCTTGCATATCATTTTATACCACTCATGTTCACATCTCTTATTACCCATTTATTTCTCTGCCTACTGACCACGAAGGGCTGCGATTTAGCTCAGTTGGTAGAGCACTGCGCTGCAGTCTCTGAGGTCCCGAGTTCAATTCCCAGCACTGCAAAAATGGGAGAAGGGCCTGGCAATCCACTCCCAAGGCAATCCCGAAACAGTCAGCCATTGAAAACCCTATGAGGGTCACTATGAGTCGGATACCGACTCGATGGCACCTAACAACAACAACTGACCATGAAGTCTTGTTAAGTAACAAAAGTATGTTTAATGTTCAAATTGTACCTTATTACTTCTGAGAAATCCTGAAAACTGTGGCTAAAGTACCTTTTCCCACATTAATATCTCTGGTTCAGTATCATTTGGTGGTTATTTATTTGCTTTTAGCTGCTGCTTTTTCTCGTCTCATTTTCTTCACCTCACTTACTTTCCAACAGAAAGGGTTATTTTTAAAATTGCTCCTTCACAATTTCATTCAGCCCTTGACAGCTCAACTCTAATTTTTAGATTTCATCTTAATGGTGATGATGTGTCTTCCAAATTGTTATCAGGAATATTCAATTTGGTGTCATTTGACAATTTCAAAATAAGTGGTCTGCTGCACACTTCATATCTCTTCATTCAGGAAATGATTCAATGTTATGTACTTTTCTTCTTTTCTTTTCTCCCTTCTTTCCTTTCTTCTCTTCCTTCTTTCCTACTTTCCCTCCTTTCTTCCTGTCATTTCTTCTTCTTCTTTGGTTGTCTTCAGTCTTTTCACATTACTGTATTTCTTTAATGTGAACATTTTAATATTACAGTGTATTTAATATGGAAAAGGAACAAACAGATTGGTCCAAATATACATTTAATCATATACAAATCATATATATGATATATATTGCTCATATATATATGTATCTATATATACGTATATATATGTATATATATGTATATATATATCTATATATATGTATCTATATATATGATCAATATATATCATATATTTATATATATATATATAAATCATATGATAAAACCTGCTTTTTTTCCATGACTTCCTTCTTTCTTTTTCTTCTTTTCTCTTTCGTTTTTTCTTTTTCTTTTCTTTGTTCTTTCTTCATAATGATATTTTAAATGGAGCATTGAGTGAAGGACAAATCTGCACTAAAGGAAATGCTTGTTGATGTCTTAGTATTTATCCTAAAGTTTTAAGTACCTTACATTTTTAACTCACTTGAAGCATGTCATATAGGTAATATTGTCATATACATTTTAGTAATGAGGAAATTGAGGTGGAATTATGTTGACCATACGGCACAGTGATTGGCGAGTGGAAGGAAAACAAGTTGGGTCTAGAATGATTCATGTTCATTGCTACACTGTGCTAGATTCTAAGGTGATGAGCACTGAGAAGGTTCAATGTTATTTGCTTTAAAAACATCATTCCCTTTCATACAGCACACATTATTATAAAGGTCACATTGCAATTATTTATAGATGCAGTCACTGTGGCTTCCTGGGATTAATATCTTCTTTGAGTAATAATTGGAACTAGGATTGAAGTGGAAGTTATTTGACTCCAAGACATATGCTTATTTACACAGTTTGTCCCCATGCAGAACAAAGATTAAATTAACTTTTTGAAAATTCCATGTTACCAGCTATTTAGGAAAAGAAAAACATACTACCACAATCACTGAGCACCCAGAAATGTTGAGAGTTTAATTTGCTTCTATTTAGCAGAGACATATACCATGCAAATGTAGGTATGAATAGAATACTTTATTTAGATATCCCTTTGCAATTTTGTAAATTTTCTATTGAATTTTCATTTTTAAATACATTTTTACCTTAAGAAAGTCTTGACAAAATTAAAAAAGATATATGGATCCAGGGAGGAAGTTTCTATAGTAACAGAAAATAAAAAATGTAGCAAATCTAGTACCATGTTTATATTCAATGTTGATACTCATTTTCAACTTTCTTTTAGTTGTTGGGTGCCATCAAGTCAAGTCTCTAAAAGTTTATGTACTTTGTTGTTCATGGGAAATAATTGATATTTACATTGTCTACCATAAAAAAAGACAACTGAAATAATCAATGTTTATATAGGAATTTATGTTTGCACATGCTGCTCTCAGGACCTCTGCTCCCTCCTCCTGACACCTAGACAGGAACTTCCTAAGGAGTTTGCAGTCTACAACATATTCCTGAGCACCTCTCCTCAAAGGCAATTATGCTTATTTACCATAGTTCTGCCCAGATGTTCAAGACCTAAGAAGCTAATTTGACCCAATCTGCCCTGCCCTCCACTCACTGAAAACTTTTCCTCTTGCTTCTAGAACTTAAAGTTATCATCATAAGTAAATTTTAAATTTATTTATAATTTTTATTAGTAATGTTTTAGTTAGTGTACAATTTAATGGGTTTCTTTGTGGCATTTCCATATGTACATATCATTCATTGCACATCGTTTACATTCAAATCTTCCATTATCCTTTCATGTCCCCCTCCTCCAATTACCACCCTCTCCACCAATTGTTCCCCCTCTGCTCCCATGACTTGTGTTTGTGTATATAACACACACACACACTTTATAATGACTTTCACTTCTGTTTTATATACTTCTTTACCATTTGCTTTTTAAAATGGGTGTAATTCCCTAAGAACAGCTCTTTCAGTTTTAAAATCTTTATCAAAATGCATATATGGAAATGTCACAATGAAAAACATGTCAAAATGAATCACATTGAGATGTACATTAAAAAATTCTAATAAAAAATAAGGAAATAGAAAAAATAGAAAAAAATCTTATCTCTCTGTATGTATGTATATATGGTAACATGGGCATCTGGGTATGCATGTATAACTTCTTTCTCTATCATCTGAAGATAGCCTAGGTAAATTCCTTGTGAGCCATTGTTCCTTCTTCATCATTTTGATCTGTAAAAATCCCACTATTTTAAAATACATACGGGATACTATATATACATCGTTTCTTATTGTCATATCAGCATACTAAATTTACAAAGAATTCTTCCTTTTCGTACAATACTTGATCATTTGATCATTTGATACCTTTATCTTCACTTCAACTTGGATCCATTTGGATTATAATTAGTCATTTCTACATAACAGATCCACCATATCATCTTATATAGATAAATCCGTGCTCTAAGTTGTACATATTCATCTTCTATATCTTGGTATCACCATCATATACTAATCCAGGTCAAAATCTGGGGCCCTTCCTTGTTTATGCTTTTCTATCACACTTCACATCTGCCCCTGATAAGCTCCTATAGCATGTACCTATGTAAAATGATTTAGAGGACAGTGAGAAATTTATATTTTATCCAAGATATGATTAGAAAACATGGGAAACTTTTAAACAATCCACTGGATTTGACTAATTGAACATACCCTTTCACTAATACACAGGAGATTTCCTGAGGCATAACGCTAGAGGAAACAGGAGGGCGTATCGGAGATTATCCCAACATCAAAGTGAGATAAAAATTAGTATACACTTGGGTGATTGGAGTGGACTAGATTGAAGGTTACTCTGCAGGACACTTATCCCAATATGGCCACAGCAGTTTTCTTTCTGACTTTAAAATATAAGGCAGTTACTCTTGATGTCAGCTTTTCAATTTGCCATTTCCATGCCCTTGATGACATTTTCTGGTTCTTTTACAGGGCATCATCTTACTTCATTACACTCTGTTCAAATATCAGCTTCATGTATTTTCAATTCCCATTAGTGATATTTGTTTTCACAATCTGATTTTATCCTATATATAAAATATATAGATATTATGTATCTATAATGTATCAACTGTGCATGAACATATGTGCATATATGTTATATAATGAAGAGTTATGTCATATATTTTTCTTTCTTTCCTTTTACAGTGGAATAACTCAAACTCTTGGGTTTTGAGTGCCTTTCCTGCTATAAATCTGTAGCATCAAATCAATGACAAAGGATATGAAAAATTTTTTTACACATGATTGATTGAAAGAACAAAACAATTACCCAACTCAGATCTTAGAAAAAAACTAGAATATATTCAAATGTTGTTGTTCTTAGGTATCTACAAGTTGAGTCTGACAGATAACGACTCTCATAGGGATTTCAAAGGCTAATTGCTTCAGGATTGCTTTGGTAGTAGATTGCTACATCCTTCTCCTATATATTCAAATGAAGACAACTTATACCAATTTCTTCATTTTATAGGCATAAAAATTGAGGCTTAGGAAAAGCAGAAAAAAATTTAAGGTTATAACCAAATATTTCAAAGCTGAAAACAACTTTTCATTTCTAAGGCTATACTTCTTACCGAGTATTGAATCTGTCCATCCATCCATCCATCCATCCATCCATCATCCGTCTACTTTAAGTGAAAAAAGATAGGCTTTTTAATGTTTTATAGACTGAGTTACATTTGATTCAATTAGAATATTTTTAAAACCATGTGACTATGAAAAGTTTAATTAAACATTTTGAATCACATTTCTGCAATCCATGAGGTGACAAAAGAATATTTTCCTGGCAAAGTCTGGAGAGGAATTATAAACTCTATAATGGAACTACCTAATAATGAACATACACCATTACAAATATAAACAATTGATCATTTTGTGGTGATTTTGGTAGGTTGATATTGTTTATATTATTTCTAGTAGGTTGAGCCCAAAAACATGTATCTGAACATGGCCAACTATCATTCTATAATTAGCTTTCTAACTATTTATCATATTTCTCATCAGGATTATCCTGTAAAAACATGTGAGGAGCAAATTACATGAACATAGAAAGTGTAGTTTTTAAACTGGGTGCAGTTGGGATTACACCTGTAATCCCAGCTGCTCGGGAGGCAGATGCAGGAGGATCGCAAGTTCGAGACCAGAGGCAGTCTGCAGAACTTAGCAAGACCATGTCTCCAAAAAAAAAAAAAAAAAAAGTAAAAAATGGGTGGGGGTGCAGCTCAGTGGTCCAGCACTTGCAAAGCATGCAAGCTCAAGGCCCTGGGTTCAACCCCCAGTACCAGAAAGTGTAATTTGTGTTTCATTAACAATTAAATGTGCATTTCTATATATCACAATAGATTATATATTTGCTTCTGAATCACATAATTCTGTCAAGAAATTAATAAAGCCGCACCCTTTTCTTTTCATTTAAATGTCATGCCATGGATTTACTCAACTGTATTGATTCCTACTACCTGGGTGCCAAAAAATGTGTATGCCTTTTAAGAGGTGTTAGCTATGTATTACTTTTCAAAGTTGAACTGAATTATAGTCTGATGCTCACTTAAAAGGTGACATTAATCAAATGAATGCTGGTGCCACCAAGACATAGGCAGGACAGTTAAAGGAAATAGTTTAAACATAGTTTTCTTCTCTTTCAAGAAGTATAAGATCATTTTGAAGTGGCATTGGAAATTCAAGAATATCAAGAATATTGTGGAAGTATAATAATAACAGGCTTTAGCATACAACAGAGCCTCCAACAAGCCTAACAAATGCATGCATTAGGGATAAATTTGAGATGCACGGTACAGGGTGTGAGGTTCTTGAGAGCAGATACCAGAGGCCTCACAGAGCAACAAGTCCTGCTTCTTCTCCTATATTCCTTTGAGCACCTCTTGTAATTGCAAATATCAAATGTGACTTGTACTCACATTCTGTTACCTGTTATCCATCAAGTATTATAATTTTAATATAGGGTTTTTGAATGGTGTATACACTGTTGGTGCCCTCTGTATATTCCTATTATCTAGTAGCTGTGACTTAGATTTATTTTATTTTACTAATTACTTAAAATTATTCTATTACTAATTTTACCAACAATTTCACATGGAGAGCTTATTTACATTAATCGCACATTTCTCTCCTAACTACAAAAACATTCTTTGCAATATATTTGGGCACATATTTTACCCTCTGCAGTGCAGACATCTTCCCACACAATTCCAACTGTCAAAAAGCAGGCATTTCACTTTGTGTGGGAGGTTGTCTGACAGCCTAATAGATAAATGCCATATTTAAACAATTTTATTACATTGAAGATTTTTGTCTAAAGTGTTTTGAGGTTACTTTGTTCCCCATAGTAAATGACATATTTTAGAAACTTACAGCTGATGTTCCTTGTTTCACTCGCCAATTTTAGTTTTAGAAACTACATTGTTCAGAAGTCAGTACTACAATGATGTGCTTTTTTCATATTTTTACACCTTAATTTGGGTTTCGCTAATTAACAAGTTCTAGGATTCTGTGATAACTTTTGTACCCAACTTAAAAAATAAAAGAATTGTTATTGATATTGCACTTCTCTTTAAAAAGATCATTACCGCCAAGGCAAGTTAAACACACCCTGTGATTGACATTTCTCCTTAGAAACCTCACTGCTTTCAGTTTCTCTGTTAGTACAAATCTTGGTTTCACTTTTCAATACAAACTAACACATTTCCTGATTGATTTTCTCTTCCTTCTGCCTCAATATTGATACCAATGAAAATTTAGAGTTCTCTCTCTGTTACTTACTATCTGCTCTCCTCCCACCTTCTGAAAGGATGTTTGAGTTCAAGTGTTTCACAATCACATCTATGTGGGTAGAAAAGATCTTCCCAGTAATAGAAAAACTAGGTCTTCTAGTCCACTTCAGAACACTGTCCAATGCTCCTCATGTGAGTAATTCTTCTGTATGAAAGAAAAATGCAGTTCTCTGGAGAGAACATGTATTGCAGATCCTACTGAAACACCAACTACAACAACAAAATTTTGATCCAGGTCATTTGGAATCACTTGTAAAATAACAATGACAGTAAATGAAGGTAGCAACTTTTTCTGCTATATGTTGCCAAAATGTGCAGATTCCTTAAGTAGAGCTTGTCTCCCAAAATCACACATATGTACATATATACAGCCATGCGCATATTCACTATTTAATACAGAAATAGTGTATTAAAGTATATAGTATATAAAGTAGTCCATGAAATGTAAGATGGCATTGAATTTAAAATGTACAAAGCTTTATTTTTTGTTATTTATTTATATTTTTCTTGCAGTGCTGGTGGGTTGAACCCAGGGGCCCCAGACATTCTGAGCAAGCATTCCACCACTGAGGTGCACACCCCCATTCCCTTTTTTATCTGTATTTTTAAATTTTGAGACAGAGGATTGGCCAAATTGCACTGGCTGACTGTGGCCTTGAAGTCCTGATCTTCCTGCCTCTAGCTCCTGATTTGTTGTGATTACAGGTAAGAAGCATTGAGTCCAACTCTTTTTTTTTCCCTTTCTTTTCTTTTCTTTTCTTTTCTTTTGTTTTAGTAAGAAAAAAGTAAACATAATAATGCTTAAAGTAAGCTATGGCAAGTCATCAAATCAAAGCAATTTCAATTTTCCTAAAATATAAAAGCACACATAATCAGGTGAAATATCAACCAATGGAATAAATGATTGTTTTCGTTAGTTCTGAAGTTAAAGAAGAGCTCTCGAAGTGCAAATAGAGCAGAACAATATGGTTGGTATTTTACCACCAGGATGATGCAAAAAAGTAACTGAAAAACATGAACCCTGCTAAGATGAATGATATAAACAATGCAGTGAAGTAAATAGAGCCAGATTCTCCTTCTCTAAAGGGAAAGACCCTTAACTAGTTGAACTCACACAGTGGCTGCAACAATGAACTTAAACAGAAAAGACTGTGTGTCTGGTACAATATTGGGGAGTGTTTCATTCAATTATAAGTAGGGTTGCTATGAGTTGGACCTGATTCAAGGACACTTAACAACAATGAGGAAACAAATTCAACAAGAAAATGTGGTTTAATTTCCTTTGAGAGAAATCCAGAAAATAGGATTTGGCTCCTTCATTCTGGCAAGGGGACAACCAGTCATATTCTCCTAGTCAGTATAACTCCAAACCCCAGCATAGTATCATATAGTCTGTAGGGAGCTTCCAGCTCCAAGTTTACCTAGAAATTTTCTGGGGAAAACTGGACCATACATCAAATGTTTTAATGTTTTTGGTGGACAGTAAGGCACTAGCTTACATTGTACCTCTTGTGGGAGACTGAAAGGACTGAAAATACTCATGATGATTTAGCCAATGAAAATTAGGATGACAATTCTGCCTAGCACAAAGTTTTGAAAAAAATCATACTCTGTGACTAGGCTGATTGGTGAGGGTCTTCTTCTGTATGTAAAAAGCTTATTAATTTATTGTATGTCCACATGAAGGAACACAATCTTGGTCCCACACCATGCATGCAGCAAACAGTAAATCCAATAGACTGTAAGTTAAAATATGAAAGATAAAATTTATAAATATTTGAAGAGAATATACATTTCATGACCATGGGACTGGCAGAAATTTCTTAAGCATGAGATCAAAAATATGAGATTTATATAATTTATTAAAATTAATAACCTGTATTTGTGAAATTATCTACAGCCATAGCACCCTGGAATCTGAACTCATCAGAACTTAGAAGCTAAGCATCAGGGCTGGGCCTGGTTAATCCTCCAATGGAAGAACATCTAGTAATACAAGGTACTGCAAGCATAGGGGAGGAACATGGCAGCCCACTCTTGAAAGAATTCCCCCATTGAAAACCCTAAGAATAGCAGAGGAGCACCGACAGTAGTGTCAGATATAGCATAGTGTCAGGAAGTGTTTCATTCTGGTGTACATAGGGTCACTATGAGTTGGAACGAATTCAAGGGCACATAACAACAACAATTCATGAAATAACACCATGGAAGGAAAAATAAAACAAAATTTAAAAAGCCATGGAGTCAAAGAAGTTTTTAGAGTATATTTTGTTGACAAAGTAACATCTTGATCATATAGAGAATACATGCAGAACACCCTGAAGTCAATTTGAAAAATAATCAGAAATATTAAAATGTGGTCAAGAGAAGACTTGAACTCACACTTCACAAAACAAGGATAACTAAAATGACAATAATATATAAGAATTAAAATGAAAGTATCATTCTACAGTCACAAAAGCATACTCATATGTTGAGTGTGGGTGGATAGGTGGGAGGTAAGAATTGGGACAATGGACAGTAACAAGTGTTGATGAGGAGATGGAGCAATTGGAATTAACTTACACTATCAGTTAGGAAGGGGCTGGGATTTAGCTCAGTTGGTAGAGCGCTGTGCTACGGTCTCTGAGGTCCTGAGTTCAATTCCCAGCATCAAAAAATGGGAGAAGGACCTGGCAATCCACTCCCAAGGCAATCCCGAAACAGTCAGCCATTGAAAACCCTGTGAGGGTCGCTATGAGTCGGATACCGACTCGACGGCACCTAAAAACAACAACAACAATCAGTTAGGAAAAAGTCCACTAACTCTACCACAATGGACATATACATACATATAACTCGGATATTCCACTCTAGAAATACAATTAATAGCAAAGCATACAAATACACATGAGGAAATGCATATCAGAATATTCATAAAATCACTACTTATATCATCTCCAAAATGGAAACAAAATACTTAACCATATCCCTTTGAAAAGCAAACAACAATCAAGAAAGATTCCATCCCCATCTCTCATCTTGTGGGAGGATAAGCACCAAATATTGTTGAATGAATGCATGTTAACTTTTCCTTTGGATAAAAACAATTAGCAGTATGTATGATCATTCTTCTACAATCAACAACCATGGAAGCAGAATGAAGAAATCAAAAGACTCATTGCACTGGGAAAGTTGTTACAAAAGGCCCTTTCAAAGTGCTGAAAAGTAAAGATATTATATTGAATACTAAGGTTCTCCTGACTTATGCCATAGTACTTTCAGTCATATCATAAGGTTATGAAAGCTGGACATTGAATAAGGGAGCAGGAGAATTGATGCTTTTGAATTATACTGCTGGACATGAATTGAATACAATATGGAGTGCCAAAAGAACCAACAGATCTGTCCTAGAAGGGTAAATAGAGTGCCCTGGGAAGCAAGGATCGCTAGATTGCATCTTATGTATTTTAGGCATGTTGTCAGGAGGGGTGAATACCTGGAGAAGAACATCATGTTTGGGAGAGTGGCAGGTCCATTATAAAAAGGAATACCTTCAACTAGATGGACTTACACAGTGGCTGCAACAGTGGGCTTAATCATAAGAAAGATTGTGTGCCTGGCATAGAATTGGGGAGTGTTTCACTCTCTTGTACATAGATTCACTATGAGTTGGACTGGACTCAATGATATCTAATCATAAAAAGTTACTCATATTTTTATAAAATTTTTGTGTAATTTGTGCAAATTTCATCTAACTCTCAGAGTAATACCATGAGGATAGTTTTATTATATAGTTTCTACTTTAGAGATGAAGACATGCAGGCTTGTTGTTGTTAGGTGCCGTCGAATCGGTATCAGACTCATAGCGACCCTCATAGGGTTTTCAATGGCTGACTGTTTCAGGATTGCCTTGGGAGTGGATTGCCAGGCCCTTCTCCCATGACATGCAGGCTTAGAAGTAAGTAAATATCTTTCCTCAAACTCTTATAGCTAGTATGTGGCAAAGCAATTATTCTTTTATACTGTACATCACAGTTCCAAATAAAGTATTAAATGATATGGTGCACTTATAGCATGGAGACTTTGAAGAATCTTGAACTTGAAACAGTACAACAAGATTAAATTGGTATAGATAATAGGTAGAAATTTTAGATCTTGTAAGAATCTTGCAAGATAACAGCATATCTAGAAACTAACAATGTCTGGTCTTAAGTAATAGCTTGGTGACATGTGTCTCACTGTGTATGTTTAATCCATAGACAGGGATGTTTTGCACACCAGCTTGGATCCTAGACCCACACTGGCCTGAGTGCTATAGATCAGTGGCTGGCAGTCGTTGATGAAACTACTTTGCTGGAGAGAAAAGAGAAATAGTCCTTGTAATACATGCTTTCATGTTATATAAATTATACTTTAATATTACTGATGGATTCTGGAGAGACATAGAATGGATGTCCATCACAAGAACTCGTAAAGGAGCATTCAAGAAATGTCAACCACTATAATTCTGTGCATTAAGTTTGGAGGAAAATGTTATTATCTTTTTTCTAAAACTTTTTCATATTTTCAAAAAGAGTGTCTTAGCTACTATCATATTCTTTTAGTCATTTCTCAGCAAACAATAGTCTTCTAAATATTTTTTCTAATAGACATCTGTCTTGCTCAGAAGAATGCAGGGAAAAATTTGTCATTGGATGTCACTGAATCAAATCCAACTGGTTACAACCCCATGTGCAACAGAAAGAAACACTCCTCGATATGTGCTATGCACAAGATTTGTTATGTTTGAGCCCAGTGCTGCAGCTATTGTGTTTCTTATCATTTTGAGTCATGCCACATCAGCAAAAGGAGGTTCTAGTGCTTTACTCCATTCCCATCATTAAGTTTGATTCTACTTTGAGGAAATCACTCTTCCCCAGTCATTTCTTGAATGTCTTCCAGCCTGGAGTCCTCATTTTCCAGCACTATATTTGACAGTGCTTCTCTGCTGTTCACAGGGCTTTCAATGGTTAATTGTTTCAAGAGTAGGCTGCCAGGTCCTTCTGCCTAGTCTGTGTGCAATCTGAGCTGAAACCTATCCATCATGGGTGGGCCTGCTGTTGTCTGAGATACTTGGTGGTATAGCTTTCAGCAATCACAGCAATATGCAAGCCCTCACAGCACAACAAACTGACAGAAACAGGTGCAGAGAAAAAAGAGGGGTTAATCTACATCTCTACATAGGGGATACAATTATGATTCTTCTCCCACATTCTCTGTTTTCCTCGGAATAGGAAGTAACATGGCACTCATCAGATAGTAAGTATGTAAAAAAGATGGCACATTCCTTACAAAATTTCTATCGATCATGTTTGGCTTCCTCTTTGCTGTGCTTATTAATGTGTATTTAGAAGTGCTGACAGTAGTGCTAAATCGGGAGGGGAAGTCAGATTAGTATTTGATTGTTTTTACACCAGCGCACCAGAGTATGTCCCTGTTGAATATGAATTTCAAAGTCAAAATCCAAAGACAAACAGCCCTTTTACTTATTCATTATTACAGATTAGACATGTGGGTTTAGATAATCTACAGCTGATGCTATTACCCTAGTGGCCTAATGAAATTAATGACTTCAAAAATTAAGTCAGAGCAGTGGGGAACATCTTAGAGCCGCAGTTCTCATCCTTCAGGACGCATGAGAAATGCATTGGCAGCTCTTGAAAATACAACGCCATTCTGCTGAAGAGAGCAATTAAAAGATTATCTTCAGTAGCATGTCCCAGGGATAAAATATTCTAAGATACTCCCTATGCGATTCAAAAAATTCCCCAAACATTACTTAAATCTTAAGAGAAATAAGCTCTCTCATTCTAAACCACTGGATTAATACAAGAAAGAATTTAGCTTAACAACCCACTTTTTTCCCATTTAGCATACTTTGGAACTATTTCTGCTTTATATCACTTGAATTTTTAAATAGGGAGTAGGGGAGAGAGAATGTGGATTTTCCCTCTATTCAGTTCACTAATGAATCTCAGCACAAATGCTGTGTCAAACTCCTGCTTTTTTTCATTTGTCTCAGCTGAGTAGAGATAAAATGTACATCAGTTAGGGAAAGGAAAAAAAGAAAAAAGAAACTCAAAATGCTGAACTTGCTTTTGCTATAAGTAGAACCAATTACTTTCCTGGCTATTCTGCACACATAAAAGGTATCTGATGTTCAAGCAAGTTTCAAATGACAGTCACGAGACAGTCTTACTTGTAAGACTTAATCGCTTGTGGCCATGTCATTTCTAGGTCATAAACGTGCTTTCTCAGCTGATAGATATATTTTTCCAGAGAGCCTTGAAACTGTCATTTAGAATATGTTTATGTATTTTTCATCAAACATATAATGCCTATAATAATGTAAATGAAACAGATGCATGACTATGCATTCACAAACACATCTGATTCTTTTTATGAACTTTCCCTCAAATAGCTCTTTACTTATTCACATGCAACTAGAAATTGATTTCCATTGGCTTAACACCTTCTCATTACAAGGACTTTGTTTAATCTGCCTCTTTCCCCTCACATATGTTTCTGTTATGTTTGGATCTGAAATGCACACAAAGGCTCATGTGATGAAGACTCCGTCCTAAGGGCAGCAATGCTTAAAGATAAGATCAGAAAGATTTTTACCCTCATGGGTGATGGCTCATCTCTGAATAAACTCTTGGGAGGTAGTGGAAATTGTATGAGGTGGGGCTTCGTTGAAGGAAGTGGGTCACTGGGGGCGTTCCCTTGAAGGGCATACCTTGCCTATGGTCCTTTGTTCTCTCTCTCTCCCTTTCTGCTTTCTGGCTACCATGAGATGAGCAGTGGTCTCGCCACAAGATCCAGCCGCCATGATTTTCCACCTATTCTCAGTCTCAAAGCAATGGAGTTAGTAGACCTTGGACTAAAACATCCGAAACTCTGACCAAAAATAGATGTTTCCTAAAATCTAACACAATTAATTTACCTAAATATATACACATCCACAAACACACATACATAATCTCCTTCATGAAATACAGAAGACAAACATGTTGCTAGTAAATTTTACTTTTACACATTTAAGTGAGCTTCTACCCTGTTATTTTTCATTTAAATGAGAAGTATGATGAGAATATACTTTAAGAGTGAGAAATTTAGCTGCTGCGTGCAGTGGCACATGATTGTAATCCCAGCCATTCAGGATGCTGAGGCAGAAGGATTGTGAGTTCACTACCAGAGGGAACTTGTGAAACTTAGTGAAACTCTGACTCAAATTCAAAATACAAAGGGTACTGGGAATGTGCCACAGTGGTAAAGCACTTGCCTAGAACAGGCAAGGCTCTAGGTTCAACCCCCAGGTACTACAAAAACAGAGCAAAACAAAAAAAAATAAGAAATATTAACAGGATCTCAATATTAAAATACATACATGTGGTCATTACTACTTACTATAGATGTGTATATCATAATGCTAAATAAAAAATACTTTCTTGGGAAATATTACTACCTGCATAATATGGTTAATATAAAGACACATTAATGAGTTAATAAATAAATATTTATGAATTTTCTAGAGTATAAAAACCCAGGTATCTAAGAATATGAATAGTTTTATTTATGCTCAATTATTTTAAATTTCTGATGAAAACAAAATTTGTTGTTTGTTGTTAGATCTCATGGAGTTGGGTCTGGCTCATAACAACCCTATGTATGACAAAGTGAAACACTTTCCAACACTGTGCCATGTGCAGTACTACATCAGTGCTTCCCTGCTATTCATAGGGTTTTCAATGGCTGATTGTTTCAGAAGTGGGCTGCCAGGTCCTTCTCCCATTTTGTGGTGCTGGAGATTGAACCCAGGGCCTCAAAACATGCAGAGGAAGCACTCTACAAACTGAACTAAATTCCATCCCATAGTCCATAGAAATCCATGAGGGTGGCTAAGAAAACTTTCAAATACATAATGACTGTAACCAGGTTA
Source organism: Pedetes capensis (assembly GCA_007922755.1). Taxonomy (NCBI): domain Eukaryota; kingdom Metazoa; phylum Chordata; class Mammalia; order Rodentia; family Pedetidae; genus Pedetes; species Pedetes capensis. The sequence continues at coordinate 69,666 of VMDO01008615.1, forward strand.
TTTCTAAAAAGGGCAAAGAAAACTTCCAATTTTCCATTTATGATACTAGGACTTATGATGAGGCAATATTAATGTTGGTTTAGTGGTATTGGTTCAGAATCAATAAATGGAGAGGAATAGAGATCATATAAACTGGCATTTTTAGGAGATAACAGGATGTTTGCCAAGTCAGTGAGGAAAGAGGAGGCAACTAATGAAATGGGAAAAATGACATTAAAAAGATAGATTCAATTCAGCAATTCACCCTATATACAAACATCATTTTTAGATGAGATGAAGGTTGAGAATTTATAAAAGCATTAACAGAAATGACAAACCAATCAAGAAACCTTGAAAACACTGATTAGAATATAAAATCTTTTTACCTTGCATTATTAAAATACTTCTCAAACGAGCATAACAAAGATGATTTTGAGGAAAAAATTGATTCATTTAATTATACACAATTGAGAAAAATACAAGAGATCAGAAAAGAGAAACTCATTGTTTATTCTTGAGTTGTAAACCTTAATATTTTAACAATACTGATTTTCTGTTTTTAATCATAAAACATTGATTTCTTAAATTACTCCTTTAACATAGTAACTCCAAAAGAAGAATCTTACCTTTTGTTCTTCTGCATCCTCAATGTCCCATACTGCATTCTATGCAGAAATGGTACTTAATATTTATTATTGAAGGTCACTTTCAGATGGTATGATTTTATTGTTCGAGAAGATTCACATAAGAACTAACAGCAATCATAAAAATAATTCACTAAATTAATTTTGTATTGAGATTAGTTCACTTATAAGTGAGCAATGAATATTCTATAAAATGCATAATTAGACTAAATAATGGAAGGAATACCATAATTGCAGGAGATAAAATTTATAAATGCTGGAAATACACTTAGGAAATATACAGGAGCAGAATTTTTTAATTAAACACTCAATTAAAAGTATATCATGGTAGAGATGTGCAGTGAAATTATAAACCTTAATTTGTATTTAAAAATCTCAAATATGCTTTAAAATAATGCATAATTTTAATCCAACCACTCAGAACACAAGTCATATATACACACACATACACACATACACACACATTTTACTTAGGAGTTTATATATTTATTTTAATGGAAGAAGGAAGTGGCAATCCACTCCAAAGCAATCCCAAAACAACCAACCATTGACAAAATCCTATGAGAGTTGCTATGAGTCAGATTCAACTCTACTGCAGCTCACAACATATTTAGTTTATCTGTGAAATTATATTGAGGAAGAACAAATGGAGGATTTACGTTTTATTATCTGAGTGGCCAACTAAATCAATTTTCTGTATGTGTGCATCAATTTGAATTTATATAAAAATAAAATTTAAAGTAGTTATGCATATGTATTCTTTTACTTAGTGTCTATTTATTTATTTATTTATTGCAGTACTACGAGGTTGAACTCAGAGTCTCTCATATGCTTTTGTAAGTGTTTTACCATTGATCTGAACCCAAAGCCTATTTTTTACTTTTTATTTTGAAGCAGGCTATTGCTCAATTATACAGACTGCCTCTGGGCTCAAATTTGTGATTCTTCTGCCTCAGCCTCCTGAGTCACTGAGATTACAGGTATGTACCACCATGCCCAGCTGAAATGTATTTTTTGTGAATGTCTACTTTCATCAAATATTGGATATAAGACAGTATTACTTTACTCATGATGAGTTCATAGTTATATGATATTTCACTTAATTTTAATATGATTTCATGGTAATTTAATTATGAGGAACTGGGCACTATCTCTAGTTAACAAGGTGAATTTTTGTTAATTTAAAAATAAAAATGAATGATATTAATGCTCAGATATTCTATGCCTTGTATTTTGAGTTCAGATATTGAATAACCTCTTTCTGGGTGACATAGCCCTCTGAATTCTTAACTGGCCTTGAATTATTATTCACAGATGGTCAGGTTGTTAAGCAGATGGCTGTTTCCTTGACCTTTATAATCTTTGTTTTTCTCTTCATAATTACCTGTGGCTTAAAATGGATCAGATTCTCCATTTTGTATAATTATCATTTATATTTCTATCATATTCCTACTGTGAAATATTACTTTCATGAGTAAGAAGGGTATATACATTTTCGAATATAATATTTCAACAAAATACATTTTCTATTGCACAAGAAAATTTAGAGTGGAGAATATTTTCTGAATTAAAAGTTACATGGATCCTCTAGCACAGTTTGTGAATGGGACAGACACCTTTTCTTTTATTATTTACTTAAACTGACATTTGTATTTTCATGTAGATATTATATAGAAGGGAGGCTAAAAAGTACACAGAAATAAGCAGCCTATCTACCACAATGGAGCCACAGACACCTTTTTATAGAGTATCTGTTTATAATCTGGTTATCAAGGATTATTCCAAACATCTATGTAGACATTGCGTTCCATAGTTAGTACTTCATGAAACACTTTGGACCTATGGGACACTGTGTTTATTGAAAGACTTTGGCATTATACAATATTCATTGGCCACCTCAGTTGAACATCAGGAAATATATATTGGTATGTGGTTGTTGTTAGGTGCCTTCCAGTTGTGTCCAATTCATAGCGACCCTCATAGTGTTTTCAATGGCTGATTGTTTCGGGATTGCCTCCGGAGTAGATTGCCATGTCCTTCTCCCATTTTTGCAGTGCTGGGAATTGAACCTGAGATCTCAGAGACTGCAGAGCAGCTCTCTACCAGATGAGCTAAATCCCAGCCCCTTATATTGGTATATCTTGTTAATTTGATCTTCCTAAAAACATGGTAATGTTTAAAATTTCTTTCCAATATGTTTGGACAACTCTTACCAAATATCAAATACTAGAGAGTTAATAAATAACAGAAATGTATTTCTTACAGTTCTAGAGGCTGTAAAGTCCAAGATCAAGATGCATTGCAGCCTGTTGAGGGCCCATTTTGGGGTTCTTAGAGGACACCTCCTCCTTGATCCTCACATAGAGAAGGGGAGAACTCTGGTTTCTTCATTCCATTATAAAGGCACTAATCCCATTCTTAGCTGGGATTTAGCTCAGTTGGTAGAGCGCTGCACTAAAGTCTCTGAGGTCCCAAGTTCAATTCCCAGCATCGCAAAAATGGGAGAAGTGCCTGACAATCCACTCCCAAGGCAATCCCGAAACAGTCAGCCATTGAAAACACTATGAGGGTCACTATGAGTCAGATACTGACTCGACAGCACCTAACAACAACAATCCCATTCTTAATGGGTCCACCATTCTGATATGATAACGCCTCAAAGACCTACCACTCAACACTACAACCCTGGAGACTAGATTTAACATAAGAAATTTAGGGAGACACAACCATTCAATCCACAGCAGGCAATAAATATTACAACCAAAGGTTAGAGGAATTTTTTTTAATCTTTAAAAATATAAATTAAGTCAGTAACAATCTTCCGAACTAAGTATCACCATTTTACATGGATAGGCAAAGGCCTGGTCATATTTGATAGACATATAACTTACCTTTTAACATGAATTACCCAGTCCATACAAGTAACCATGGACTTCAAAGTGCCTTGGAGATAGTATCTACTACAAAAGGTTATGGTGAATCAGGGAGCAGTGTGACAGAAGATTAAAAACATACATAGAATAATTAATTTAGAATTGTATTTCAGAAGCTTTAGCTTTTATTTGTGTGTACTTAGGCCAACATTAATTTTTACATTTCTTTTGATTCTGAATATTGTCACTCTCTTACTGTAATTGTTTACGTCACCTGTTTCTGTTTTGTGTTGCTCTAGAATCTAATTACTACCACCACTTCACAGCTCACATACGTCTTCCATGAATACTGGCCAGCGCCACAATGTTGTTGTTGTTGTTAGGTGCCGTCAAGTTGGTATCCGAGTCATAGCGACCCTCATAGGGTTTTCAATGGCTGAGTGCTTCAGGATTGCCTTGGAAGTGGATTGCCAGGCCCTTTTCCCATTTTTGTGGTGCTGGGAATTGAACTCAGGACCTCAGAGACTGCAGCACAGCGCTCTACCTACTGAGCTAAATTCCCGCCCCAGTGCCACAATAGTATGTGATAATTGCCAAAATATGTCCTCTGGACAATTATCAACACTATTAAGCTTGGCCTGGATCTTGTTGCTCATCGCAATCCTATGTATAACAGGAGAAACAGTATTATTAGTGATTCTCTGCTATTCATAGGGTTTTCAGTGGCTGATTGTTTTTTGGGAGTGGGCTGCTGGGTCCTTCTCCTAAACCTACAGCACTTTGTGTTCCCAGGCAGTCTCCCATCCAAGTATTAACCATGCCCGACCCTGCTTATCTTCTGAGATCTGAGGGGATTCAACACCACAGGCACACAACCACAGGCTGGCTTGGGTCTTTAAGGGTTAAAAGTCTTTATCTACTTACCTATCTATCCATCTAGCATCTAGCATCTCTTTCTATATATATACATGCATATCTACCTGTGCGGTATTAAAACTGTCATGTATGTTAAATTAAACAAAAGAAATGCTTATAAATTGCAGAAGTAAAAGTGAACACTCTAATAACTATGTTCATTCTCAATATACACTTTATAACTCATAATATCTTTATTTACTCATGACTTATCACCGAATTATGATTACCTTGTCCATAATAGTATACTATATTGTATTTGAGTGTGATACAGGCTTTGAACTCATTGATTCTTATGAATCTATAATTCGATGTTCACTTATTTTGGTTGCATGGCTTTGTAACTAAACATACTTATGTCTATCAAATTCTTTTCCACTGGCTTATATTCCCAAATGCCTAATTAATATGTCTATTTTGCTCTCTCAAATAGTTGAAATTTTCTACTTTAAAAATCTTGATTACAACTCAAAATCTGCTTTCACCTTAGTTCTCAGATAAAAGAATACCACAGTGTCTTTAGCTCAGGTCAGAATCATCTATACTTGTTTCCTTCTCCTGTCTCACACACAGATGAACAGAAACCTCTTTTCTCAAAGTCTCTGATGGTATCTCACTACTTTCACTGCTTTTATTCTGGTTTAAACCACTGTCCTACACAAGGGCCAGGACAATTATCTTCTACTGGAATTTCATGTTTCCTTTTCCAGTACCAAGTTCTCTACAGAACAGCCAAAGTGATTTATTAAAATTGCAAATTCCCGGAACCAAATTTGCCAGACTCTCTTTGAAATTAGAGTCTATGTGAAAATTTTTACCATAGCCCAACTTCACAATCATGTGGGGTATAATTCTCTCTGTTGTCAACAATTTTGCCTTTGACTACTCACACATATACTCATGATATCCCATCCACACTTGTTATCTTTCCTTCCTTCAGATGATAACAGAGATCATTCCCATAAGCCACTCACTGTCATTGCCATTTCACTACCATGGAAGGCACTGACTCTAAATCTCATAAGGAGCTACTTATTGCTGTATATTCTAGTAATTCATTGTGCTGCCCACATTCAGTTTTATTCATGTCTTACTTCTCTCAATATGAGACTAATTGATTTAGGCCACTGTTTCAAGTAAGCAAGTTGTCTTAGTTATTCTGCCAGAGAATATAAGTAGTCTATGGCCAGAAACTGTCTTTTTCTGAGACTTGTCAACTTATACTGAACATCTAAATTAGTTGTATACAAAAAATGAGCACTTGAAAATATTTGTTTGTTTGTTTGTTTATTTATTTATTTATCTATTTTGCAGTAGTATGGAGTTTAACCCAAGCCTCACACATGCTAAGCATATACTCCAGCACTAAGCTTCACTCTCAGCCTTTTTAAATTTTTTATTTTGAAACAAGTTCTAAGTTACACAGGCTGTCTTTGGGCCCTGAACTCACTATCTTCTTGCCTCAGCTTCCCAAGTCATAAAAATATTTATTTCTGAAGAATAATATGTGTGTGTATATACTTCTATATAATTTTGCTTCTGCCAATAAATGAAGGATGAATAAAAAATTGGTCATTTTCCTGAATATTTATACATCTTTATTTTTGTTCTTTTCCATACACGATTATTTTAGAGTTCTTTACACTTCTGTTTGATTTTATTTTCAAAATTATTATACTCATGTTGAATCAAAGTTCTGATATTTCAATGTGATGGTTCCCCTAATATTTTTTACATATTTATATCATTTGATTTGTATCATATCACACAAAATATTTTTAATAGTGTCATTACAAAAACAATATTTAGGTGATAATTCTCTTCTAATTACTGTCTTTCTGAGTATGTAGAAGAACACTCCGATCACTCAATATACACCTAGATTTTTATGTTGTGCACATTTTTCTTCTGTTTTAGGTGAAGTATATTATAGGGAACAAAATCAGAAAAAAGTAAAAGCCTAGTTGTAAGCTGTTATTTCAATTAGATTTATGGATCTCATCACAATGGTTACAAACTGTAAATATGTCCCTTATAATTGAACTAAAATATTTTTCACTAACTTATCTTTTGCTGTTTAGTTGTAAAAACTATATGATATAATTATAATATTATAAATATTATAATATTTCCATCAAAATAAAAATTCTTATTCAATGTATTTAAATAGAATACACTCTTTTATAATTTAGTTTTATTGTCACTTTCATTTGAGTCCCCTTAAAAATGAGGAATATGAATAGAGTACTAGTGATAACATTATTTTCCCTCTCACTCTAGAGAATTCTCGCTACTTACTGGCAGTTAAGTTGTTTAGATAAGCTGTCTCCAAATTCACAAATACACATAAGCAGGATAATACCTCACTTGGATCTGAAACAATGGGAAAAGCTCTTAAATTTACCAGACTTAATTGTGTGTGTTCCTGAAAGTTTATAGACACTTTCATTTAGCTAAGTTATAACCCCATACATTACACATCACTAGAAAGAGTCATGGCCAAAATATATGCGATGCACTGCTTTTAACAGATATGTAGTAAGATGTTGTTGTTGTTAGGTGCCCTCGAGTCGTGCCCGACTCATAGCGACCCTCATAGGGTTTTCAATGGCAGATTGTTTCAGGATTGCCTTGGGAGTGGGTTGCCACATCCTTCTCCCATTTTTGTGGTGCTGGGAATCGAACTCGGGACCTCAGAGACTGCAGATCGGTGCTCTACCAACTGAGCTAAATCCTAGCCCCATGTAGTAAGAACTCCACTTATATTATCTGTTACAATTCATTTATTTTAATTTCTTTATTATTGTATGTACAGTGTATACAAAAAGACCTGAAGAGATTCTTTAAGTAGGGATATAGATTTTCTTTACTTCGTTATTTTTGAGGCCACATATTAAATAAAATATATTTCCCCTATTTTATAAAAAATAAAAAGGAATACACTTGAGTAACTGTGACACTCAAACTGAAAAATACATTTTAAAAGTAAACTAAAATAATGACCTTGGCTCCATGTGAAGATTTGATCTGTCACCATTTTTTTAAAAATATTTCTATTATTTAACCTAATGTATTTCCACATTTTGCTTAATAAATTACCGGACATTTTTCTTGTTCTTACTACCGTTTTGATTTGGAGAAATCTCAAGGTTGATGGAAGCCAACCAAACCATCTGTTATGGAAACTGAAGAAGGATAAATAATCCCTTCCCTTTGGCAGCATATTTTCTATGCTCACCAGTCATTCCTTCCTCCCCTCCCACCACAGATGACTTTGAATCTTGAGGAAATGAATCAAAAGTACCATGACCTTTAGAGATTATTTGGTAGCAGAATCAACAGTATGGGGAGCCTAAAAACCTAGTAAAAAGTTCCAGTGAATCTGAATCCAGCAGGACAGAAGCCCCTGCCCAGGTACAGTGATCCATGTGGAAGAGAGAGTCAGTGTGCCGTCATAGCATCAGTGTTCTGAGGTGATAATCTTGGCAGTTCAGTGCCCTTTTTGAGTTTTATTTACTGTTCGTAAGCTTGATTTTCATAAATGTTTCCTATTTTTTGACTAATGGAATTTCCTGATAACAAATTTATATTATAACTAAGGTAACTAGAACAAAATTATGATCTTATATAAGCAAGAACAGGACTGGAGAAAGACATTGCCAATATCTAGACAATTTTGAATGGTGAAAATCTGGCAGCCCTTGGAAGACAGTTTTCAAACATTTAATAAATGGCACCTGCAATAAAATTCTCATTCAAGGCAATTCTTATGGGGTCAATGACAAGCATCTGGAGGCAGCACTTATGACTCAGGGACATGGAAAAGATTGAAAGACGCAATAACAATTGTCTCGGTCTGTTTTCTGCTGCTTATAACACAATACCACAGAATCGATAAGAGAGGCAATTTAGAAAAGAAGTTTTTCTTGGCTCATGGATTGGTCTAAAGTTGAGGGGTGACATATTGTAATGGCATTTTTGCTGGCAGCATCCCATGGCAGTGCAAATTATCAAAATAAAAAGGAAGGATATTAGAGACCTAATGAAACTGGTATTTATGGCAAATCCACTTTTCAGCTACCCCATTAACCCATTATTCCATCAAACTACCTACTATATGAAAATGTTAATCCATTCATGAAGGCAGATAATTACTTTTTTGGTAATACTAAGGGGTTGAACCCAGGACAATGCACATGCAAAGCAAATGCTCTACCAGTCCCCTACTCCTTTTCAAAATATGTACTCCAAACACCCTCTCTTCAATTTTGAGGCAAAGCCCTGCTGAGTTGCACATGCTGCTTCTGACTTGAACTCAAAGTCCTCCTGCTTTAGCCTCCTGAGTTACTGGGATTACAGGCACAGATCACAGCATGCAGATTTGTAATCATTTCTTAAAGGGTACAATTAGTCTCATCTTTATTATCTTTTTTTTTCTTTTTGATATGAAACAGCACTATGTTTTCTAGACTGTTCTCAGACTTGGGGCTCAGGTGATCCCATTACCTCACCTTGTGACTATAAGCATTAAACACAGCATCAAGCCCTACCTCTAAAGGTTTCATAATGGAGACCAAATTCAACATGAGTTTCAGAGGAGAAAAAGCATGTCCAACTCATACCAATAATGGAGAGCTAAAGGGAAAAAGTTAACAATCTAAACTGAATTTCTCAACTAAATGTATGTTCTAAAACCTAGCAAAAGATTAGCTTTAGAAGATTTCTGATTGTTACCTCTTCACTACAACATATTAATGCAGTGACACTTGGTATGCAGCATGATTTGACAAATGGGTTTCATATACACAAACAGAGAACCATGGAAATAATTAAATACAGGCCTCAGTACACATTTGCTCTGTGACTTAAATGTGTATCATTATGCTTTAATTAACGAGAGATACTGATTGTCTCACGAGGCCATCACTGAATCCACTTTATAAGTGATATCTTCCTTAAGGTACCTTATAAACAAAAACAACAACAACATAATGAGATACTCTATTAGTTGTACACTTCCATGGCAGATAAAGAAGATATATTCCAAAACAAACAAACAAACAAAAAGATTGGGCCTACTATCAAGTTGGTGAATTTTTTAGATTGAGAGAAACCTAGCCAAATAAAAAACAAAAACAAAAACCTGGTGCTGTACTTCATACTTTTATAGACATTGTTTGTGGACATCCCTGATTTTGAATAGATTATTAATAATATTGAGTTATGAAGTTTGAAATATTTTATAGCTTTGGCTTAGACCCAGAGAGAGAGAGAGAGAGAGAGAGAGAAGTATCCTTAACTGACCCAGGCTGTGAAACAAACTCTTCTGGCACTTGCCACTCATAACCAGATTGATCCTGTTTAACTCCTATTATAGGGGGCAAAATGGTTTAGTGCATGCACTACAGGGTACGTGATGAGTTTTGACAGCACATTCATAGCATGGGGGCCTGCTCTCTGCTCCTGTCTATGGAGGTCATCTGCCATAGGCCCTGCTGTCATGCCTCCCCTCCATCATAGACTGAGGTCCTCTGAACCAAAATGAACCTTCCATCCCTTAAGTTGCTTTTGTCAGGTACTTTGGTTACAGAGACAAAAAAGCTAAGGAACACAGACATTGGTTAAGGTGTTTTACTTTCTGCACCTGTTTCTTCTGTGCTGTGGGAAGACCAGAATCCTTGTTCAGTATGTTACTAATATCAATTGTACAAGAGGAAAATTGCTAAGATAATTCTGATATGTAGTAATTTCTCAGCATGTGCTAGTCATTAATTTTCTGGTTTTACCAATAGCTTGGTGGCTAAAATACATACGATTTTATTCATCTTCTCAAGTATAGTGACCAATTTATATTACACGTCCATTATATTCTTTTACAATAAGGTGATTCATAATTTTGAGGTTTACTTCACCATATTATTTAATATTTATAGAACTAACATTTAGAAGAAGTCATGTAAAACTACTAGTTGCTGAGTTATCTTTACACTGGATCTTCATGACATTATTATGAATGTAAAATAAAGAATACTATATCCTAAAGCATCACCACTAACTCCAGATTCAATTTCCATATCAAACATCCACTTACTTCTGTTGATTTCTGAGTTGCTAACTGACCAAGGGCAGTACTTCCTAAGAATGTCTTACCTTTACTCTGGCTAAGCACTATATTGTACTTTGACTTTGTAGATTTTTCAATCTAGCCAAGAGAAATTATATCAGTTACATTTTACCTTGTGAAATGCAGCCTCCTTTTTATGGCTGTGAAGACCTTGAGGCATCTTGATTTTTTTCAGAGTATTTTGATATAAAATAATCTCTTATAAGAATTAACTGTTTAACAGAGTTACTTTTCTTGACAGACATACTAACAAGTATTCCCCCCAGACACTGTAATTCCAGAGACTCAGGAGGTGGAAGCAGAAGGATCATAAGTTTGAGTCCAGAGCAGCCTGTTTAACTTAGTGAGACTGTCTCAAGATGAAAAATAAAAGATTCTGGAGGTGTAGCTCAGTGGTAGAGTAGTGGCAATGTATGCATGAGGCCCTAGGTTCAATCTACCAGTACCAGAAACAAATATTCCAGAAATTGTGTTCATTTTCATTTCTCCAAAATACAAGTTAATATAGCATTAACTGATAGGAGGTCTAAACTCATTTAATCTCTTTCAAAAGAAACCAGCCTCATCAATATCTTATTAAATAATCTCTATGATTTACCTCAGTTTAGAGTGATTTCTCTGCACTGTCTAAAGCCCTGGATTCAATCCCCAGTACAATAAAAATGGGAGAAGGACTTGTCAGCCCTTACTTGAAACAGTTCCAAAACAAACAGCCATCAAAAACCCTTTGAATAGCAGAGAAGCACTGAAAAAGTGCCAGGCATGGCACAGTGTTAGAGAGTGCTTTCTTCTCTTGTACATAGGGTTTCTATGAGTCAAACCTGACTCAATGGCACCTAACAACAGTAACATTACCCAGATGTTCTCTCTACTCTTAGTCATTTTATGAATGCTCAATGCTAATAATTTGACTGTCATAGATTGGGTCACCCAGACACCTACCTTGTTCAGGCCAAGACACTTAAGAGTGTGGAAAATAAGAGGGAAAGAGTAGTTTGCCTATCATTTTTACATCACTCATAGAATTATATCCTTCCATCTATACCCAGAGGTCCCAGAGAGCGATGAGTCTTTCCAGTTTCTGGTAACCTCTTGCATTCAGTGCTTTCCCAGGCCGGGGTGTGCTAATGGCTTTCTGATATTAACATCCATGGGCAATGTTCTACCCTTTGCTGGTCTACTTGTTCCTGCTTATACTTCTGTAAGTGGTCCCTAAATAATTGTGTTGCATTACCATTTTTGGTGTGCTGCATTTTTTTTCTGCCAGAAATCTAATTAATACATTCATCAATTTATGTATGTATCTATCTAAAAATATGCACAGATATTTTTATTAAGATTTTTTCCTTTGGTGTCTTAAATTTAAACATATATTTTACTCAGTAAAACGTTTATATACCATTTTATGACATGGGAAAAATTATTACATAAATTATATTTTGCATTTTTTCTCATTGTATTATAAACAAGTTTTTCTTTCTTCTTTTACTGTTTACTGTTGGGCCCTTTGTTTTGTTTTTTAAATTTTAGTAGTAATTTTTAATGTACAGCTTACTGGGTCTCAATATGACATTTCTATACATATATTTCATGTTGTATTGCTCCCATTTACTTCCCTGGTACCCTGTCAGACCCTCTTCCTACTTCCCCTCCCTCCCCAACAATGGTCTTTCTACTTGCATATCTTTTTTGTGAGTATATCTATCTACACATATATATCCTGATTTTGCCAAAAGGGCAAGATACATGATATATTTTGATTGTTCCCATTACTTTTTCTTCTTGCCTCCTTCCCACATTTTTAGTCCATTATCTTTAAATCCTGTTTGCTTTCATCATTGATATGCTTAATAATGAATGCACATTGAAGTCTAACATCCACATATGAGAGAAAACATGCAATGCTTATCTTTCTTTGTCTGGCTTAATTTGCTAAAAATAATGACATCTAGCTCCATCTGTTTTCCAGCATTGCCATAATTTTTTCCTTCTTTATGGCCAAATAAAATTCCAGGGTAAAAATATATACCACAAATTCCTTATCCACTCATCTTTTGATGGGCACCTAGGTTGATTCTATATCTAGGCTATTGTGAATAATGTTGCCATACCATTTTTGGTGTGCTGCAACTTTTTCACCAGGAATCTGATTAATACATTCATCAATTTATGTATATATCTATGTATAACCAAAGATATTTTTACTAAGATATTTTGCTTTGGGTATTAAATTTAAGCATATATTATTTGTTCAGTAAAAGGTTTATATACCATTTTATTGATGATATGAGAGAAGTTATTATTACATAAATTATATTTTTGATACTATCTCATTTTAATATTAACAAGCTTTTCATTTGTATTTTTCATAAGGTCTATTGTATTGTGGTCACTTACTTTGAATACCAATTAATATTTCTGCAAGTCTTTACTTGCAGGTTTTAGTACCTATGTGAATGTAATTTCCCACAAAAGTATAGTCTGTGTGGATGCAGTAAATTAGGGAAAGTGACTTGATGTTTTCCCAAAACTCCAGA